>JACCIZ010000131.1:0-94792 GCA_025506415.1 Flaveria robusta
AAACAAAAAGAAACCACAAAATCCTAGGAAATCAGACGACCATCGTGTGCTCTAACAAAATTTGGATGTGCCCCGACCCCTTTGGTCCATAGAATCACGTGAACAGTACCGATCTCAAGGACTCAAGGTTCATAAAGATGCTAATTGTTTTTATTTTTTAAAATAATCGTATTTCAACGCTATTAAAAATTTATGGACGTTAATCTATATATCACTGCTCGATTTCTTGACTGACAGAAAGATGTAGCGACAATCAAGGGCTATGTGTTTTGTATCTCCAAAAGATCATACGAATCTAAAATATTCTATAACAACTAACTTTTTTCTCACAATATCATCTAATATTATACGGTTATTCAAATCTGTTTTTTAATTTCTAACCTTATAATTACATTGAAAATTATTTTTTTTTTAATTCTTTCAATTAAATAATATTTTTTTACATATTTATCATTTTTTCTCTTTTATTTTCAATTAAGTTTCAAGCTGACACTATATATATAGGGATCAATCATGAAATATAAGTCGTCAATTACAGTATGCTATAAGATCATTGAAAAAATAGTATATATTTTAATATAATTTGTAAATTGAATATAGAAGAAATTAATTAAGCCATAGGATGGAAATTATATATTTTTTTTTCTAACATATTTTTTTGACCGTGAATGTTACTCTAATCCTAGTCACACCACAACTATGTTACATAAATTCGTCTTAAACGAGCTTGACCCTTGATCTCAAGGAAAGCCACATCATTTTACCTCTTATAGTTTTATTATTAGTCCCAACCCCTACCTAAAAGATTGATAACTTTCTAAAATAAGAAAACACCAGAAAGATTGATGATGTAAAATAAAAATAAAAAAAAAAACCTTAGACTTTATAAAAATAAAAAAAAAATTAAGATTTCAAGGATGAATATTATAATACCTAAATTATACTTGTTTTAAGGAATCTGTCTAATAATAAAAACAAAACAATAAAACCATGAAAATACAAACAAAAACCTAAAAACAAAACAATTAATAAAACCATGAAAATATTAAATGTATTTGGTCTCGCACAATGTTATACTAAGTGCATTTAGGGGCTGTTTGGTTGAATCTGAACCATTAAGTGCTGAATGATTAAGAGGTCTGAATGGTTAAGTGCTGAACCAATAATTGGCTGTTTGGTTGAATTTCTGAATACATGTGCAGAATGATTATATTACCCCTCTGAACTATTTTGTGTTTAATGAAATGTATCTGTTGGTTATAAATCCCCTAAATTTACTAAAATCACTGCACTCAAAATTGGCATCAAACAATTTAAAGCCTTAGGGGCTGTTTGGCAATATCTGAATGATTAAGTGCTGAACCAATAAGAGGTCTGAACCATTAAGAGCTAGTACATCGCTTAACTATTCAAAAGCAAATGTCTGACCAATTTATATAAGAGTTCTTAACCATTCAGCATTAGACCTATTAACCATTCAGCATTAGTATAATGCTTAACCATTCAGAGGCAAATGTCTGAACCATTCAGACATTTGCTCGCGAAACAAACAGTCTGAACCATTAAGTGCTGAATCATTCAGACATCTGAACCATTAATTAAGAGGTTGATTAAGAGGCTGCCAAACAGCCTCTTAGTCTCACTCAATGTTATATAATATATGAAGTATTATGTCTCATGATATTCTAACGTATTTGAATATATCAAAATGAAAGGTAGCTAATAGCCTTACTGTTTTTGGACAAAACACCATTATTTATTGTTTCATTATGCATTTTTTTTTTCTTTTTGAAGTTTAGACTCTTCTATTTACTACTTATAAACTTTTTAATTGTAGACATTGTTATAATCAATGGTGCATCAAGAGTCACGATAGAAAAAAAAACAAAATAAAAAAAGTCGTTAAATATAGAGCATTAGGTTATTAGCCTGTGTATCACATGGGTTAAAAGTTATAAATATATAATTCAAATATGTAAACAAAAATATTTAAACTTTATCGTTTTTATTTTAAATCGATTATATAAAAATAAGGATTTGTGATCATAAGGTTTAAAGGGTTAAATAAGGTTTGAGATGATTGATATCACGGATTCAAAATCCCTAGAAATGTTTGGTGTGATTGAGGTAGTTAAAAAAATAAAAACTTCACACTTGTTGTTCAAAAAATTAAATTTAATTAAAAAACTTTAAGTAAGAAATATAACATGATTTGTGGAAAATTTGTTAAAAAAGTTTAGACGGGAAATTTTTGTGAGGTAAAATCTAGTGATGACATGTGTCACAACATGTAATCATTTATTAGTATAGATTAGACATTTTAATAAATGTTGGTTTTATATCAAATTCGTAGCAAGACTAAAGCGAAATTAATATTAATAAAATTATAGATTTTGTGATAGATTCTTTTAAAATAAATAGTATATTACAAAAGATGACGAAAACTACTTTTGGCTTAAATTTAAATGAAAATTCAAACAACCCAAGTGACACTAATTGTTTTATGTGGTTTGTACAATAATAAAACCACTAAAATACAAATAAAAACCAAACCCATTAAAAACCAACATTTGTAAGCTATCGGGCGGCATTCGTTAGGTTAATTTCAAGATTCATTTGAATAAAAGTTTTAAAAGCTTTAAACATTCAAGGGTGAATAAAATACTCGAATCATATTTATTGTGTACTTTGTCCGATAATGAAAACAAAACAATAAAACATGAATATAAAACAATTAAAAACCTAAATATTCAATGCATTTGGTCGTGCACAATGCTATAGAATATACAAAGTTTTTTTTGTAAGTGTTATTATGTCAGCACAATATAATTCAATACCCGAAGAATCAAATTTATGCTTGCTAATAGTTGTACGCTTCTGGCCAACCACTATTATATAACAAAAACTAATTTTAGTAAACACGTGTATTACACGGATTGAATAAAAAATATTAAATAAATAAAAATTTTAATTATAAATTGATATTCTAAAATAAAATATGATTGAAATATTTCTTATAATAAATAAAATAAAATTTTTATTTCAAAACAAATGTTTTACAAAATGTCATACTTAAAACTTTTTTCTTATAACTCTCAATAATTATTTTTATTTATAAAAAATTTACTTTTTAGAACACTAAATATAAAATATTTTGTATTTTTTAAAAAGTTTGATGTTCAAAAAGTTTTCTAATTTTATGAATAATTATTTATTTAGAAATAATATTATTAAAAATATCTTTTATTTAATTTATTAAAACTATTTTAATCTAAAAATAAATAATATTATTAGTTTTAATATGATTATTAAATAGGAGAGAAAAAAGAGAAAAATTGTTAAGAAGTAATATAGTGTTAACATGTGTTTCTCCTAAATACATTTTTATTAAAATAGGAAGATAAGAAAATTAACAATACTCTTGATTCACAAGCATGTCTTCGTATAGTATATGTAATACTACGTCTAATTTTGGGACCCTTTTTATTTTATCTTTCTAAGAATACATTTGAGACCGACGTTGACCTTTTTTAAATAAATACGATGACCAGTTTACAACTAAATTATAATGGTGGTGTTTAAATGAATATTACGTCTGAATTTAATTTTTAAATCAATAATTTTTTTAAATAAAAATAACGACGCACTCACTTCCGGTACCTATTTTTCGTAACCACTTCCGTTCCTAATTCGGTTTTATGGTTTACCTTTTTTAAGTAAACTTTTTACTGCTTTTGTGACTGAATCATTTTATTAACTAGGTTTGCGGTTGTTTTTACTACCGATTTGTTTTTGATCGTTAATTGTGAGATGGATTTTATTTCAGTTGCTAAATTAACCATAGATTTTATTTCCGTCTCTAATTTTGTCACAGATTTTGTTTCGGTCAACGAACATATATTAATGTAGCTTTTGCTTCTTTTTTTTTCATTTTTAAAAAAGGGTAGTGTAGAACTTTTAAATTTTAAACTTTTGAAGGGTTTCGCAGAATCTTAAGATATATTTTGTGAGATTTAATAATTTATGTAATAATGAATCATTAATTAATCAAAAAAATTTAAATGATAAATGTATGACACAGCTTCAGATGATAGATGTCATCTTAATCGAGTATATCTATTCGTTTACCAGCCGGAACCGCATCCTCAATCTTCTCAAAAGAAAATTCACAATTGAAAAAACTTTCAGACTCAACCTTAAACATTTTATTTAAAGTGAGAATTAAAATCAAAATCTTTTTATTTTATTATTTATTGTACTGGGTATGTTGTCATAACGACTTCAACTAAGAATTATTGGTAATTAATTAAATAATTATTCAACCTAAAGTACACAAACTTTTGTATGTTATCGTCCGGCATATTATTTAAATAGTTTTAAGGTTTGGTCTTCGAGTAATTTAAGATTCGTCTCATCCAATATCATAAAATATTTGAGGTTTTGGTTGTCGAATCATTTGGGTATCTGTGTAACAATATTATTACAAAACTTTCTTTATTTGAGGTTTTGTAAGACTAATCGCTTTATTTAATTTGTCCAACAATAAAAAAACCATAAAAATACAAAATCCCCTAAATTATGAATGCATAAAATAATTACTCAACCCATAGAAATTAAGAAAACTTTTGTGTTAGTATCGTCCGACGTCCGGCTATTTATTTAAATGTTTAAAGCTTGGTCTTCGAGTCATTTAAGAAGCGTCTCACTTAATATCATAATATATTAATTGGATCTTGTGGTGGTCGAATTATTTAGGTATTGTGTCACACAATATTATAAAACAATTGTAGTATCAACATAGTGGTAATAACTTAAAAATTAGCTAATGAATAATGATGTGTGCAGCATATATAGTCTTCTAAAAGTGTCTTCTTCGATGTCATATCACTTATGCAACAGGCAAAAGCAACAGTTAGCGACAACTTTTATCGAAGTAGATTCTTTAACGTCGCGTGACTTGAAGTTCACTGAAATCGATCAAACTTAGAGTTGAATCATCGCCAAATATGGACCGTCAAGAAAGCGCCAACAAGAACGTCAATGGACATCATGCGCTACAAAACGAAAATCAAATTTAGTGACGAAATTGGCTTCTCATGATGTACAAGATTCGGTGGCTGATGGTAAACAAGCCGATGGGAAATCCATTGGAGCTACTTTGGATGTTATTTATAGATATTCAAGAGCTTACGTGCTTAAAGGAACGGTATAACTTCTACTCTTAGTTATCTACAGTTGTTATCCCTACTAGAAGAGCATGCATTTGTGTTTGAAAAAGTAATTGTAAATTTTGTGACCATAATTTGCAACCGAAATTAACTTCTAGTCGCATATTTTTTTGTCTCAAAATAAAATTATTACGGAGGTTTTTGTGACCGTATTTCCGTCACAAATGATTTAAAAAAACGTTTTACTTCTGAAATTAATACTTTTTCTTTTTTTGGCTAGGAGTGTAGTATAACATCTACTGACTAGAAAAACAAACATTTCCTGTTAGCCTTTTGGAAAAAATGTCAGTACGTTCATTACATAAATTATTAAAAACAAATGATTCGGAAAGTTGAATAAAAGATTGAACTTGTTGTTAATCAGGTATTGTCTATCATTTCAATCTCTTTGCTTGCCGTCCAGAGTCTTTCAGACTTCACTCCATCTTTCTTCCTCGGAGTTTTGCAGGTTTGTTTTCTAATTATCACAATAACTTCATAAAAAAATTCACTTTAAACCTTTTTGCACATTTAAGTTCGTTATACTTCACATCTGATTGATTCAACATGAAATCTTAGGCGGTCATCGGTGGTTGTTTGGCGAATTTGTATGTTGTGGGCCTCAATCAACTCTCAGATATTGAGATAGCAAGGTTAACAAGCCATACTTGCCGTTGGCATCAGGCGAACTTTCGGTTAAAGCTGGCATCCGAATCACCTCTTTGTATGCGATTTTGGTATGTCAAGTTAACAAATATGTACATAATTCATATTCAGTATACAATATTGATTAACTACCAATGTTTTTATGTTAATCAGGGTTTCTTCCTTGTATTGAGTGTTAAATCATGGCATTTAAAGTTATGTATCTTCCTATGGTACGCGGTTGGAACTGCGTATTCGGTTCATGTAAGTCTTTATTGGTAATACAAACATGCAGTTTATGTATGATTGATCAACTATTTATAGATGTGTGAAACAGACAATTCTTGTCTTATTAATCAACTATTTATAGCAGTATAATATAATCTCTTGGATGAATAACGTGTTACATTGGTCTCAACTCTGGTTGTGTGTGTTACTAGTTACCATTGCTACGATGGAAAAAGTATCCTGTCCTCGTCGCAATATGCAGTTGGTTATTTCAAGGGGTGATCCTTCCCATGTTGTTCCATCTTCATGCTCAGGTTCATCATCTACACAAATTCTTGAAAAGTTACACGCGATAGCTAGGAGGGATCCGTCCCAAATATATATATGATTTGCTTATTAAAGTGATCAAACAAGATTAATCAATGAATAAGCTATTTAATTAATTACTAAATATGAATTTTGCAGACAAACATACATGGAAGGACACTCATACTTTCAAAGCATGCAATTTTTGTATTTGGAACAATGGGCATTCATTGTATGGTGTTGGTAATATTTAAGGTACCCAAATGTTACAAAATAATATATTTTCTGTCATTGATATTGTTTTTATAAATAGATGTTGTATTTTAGGACATTCCTGATGTGGAAGGAGACAAGAGAAATGGATTTATCTCCTTTGCGTCGAAATATGGGCAAAAACGGGTTAGCTTTAAATTATAATCTACTGTATGCTTTAATATTTGTTGAAATCTAATATTAAGTTAGAATTTATATTATTTTTCAGGTGTTTTGGACTTGTATATGGCTTCTTGAAACAATATACGGTATAGCTATATTAGTAGGGTTATCATCAACCCATTTGTGGATCCGACCATTAATGGTAACGTATTCTAATCATTTTACCTACTATCAGATTACTCGTTGGTGCATTTTCTTGTTTTTACGCTACCAAGGAAAAGAAAAAAAAAACAATCGTTTATTAACAAACTTTATTGATGGAAAAATTCATCAGTAAAAATGGTGTTTTATTTTCTTTTTGATTTTTAAATCGGTCACTGTTCCGTTGTTAAAAGTAATTTAACCTTTATCTATCGGTGAATAGGTAATTTGTCATGGTATTCTTGGTTTTGTCGTATGGAGAAAGGCAAACTTGGTCGATCTCAAAAGTAATGAAGCCACTGAATCATTCTACTTGTTTATTTGGAAGGTAAATTATTTGTAGTTTTGTACCTTCTTAATTTACTATGAAAGAGTATAATTTTTAAAAGAAGATTAAAGTGTCCTATAGTTACAAATTAATTTCATAAAATAATTGTATTCAGAAAATTCATTTCAATATACCTGAACATAACAAATAGAGAAATTACATAAATGGTCCCTGTGGTTTAATCAAATTGTATGTTTGGTCCCCAAACTTTAAAAATTGTAATAATAGTCCAAACTTTTGTATTATCTTTGCATGTTTGGTCTCTAGCATTAAGTTCATTTATTTTAAATGCATTTCATAAAATTTAAACTAACTTTTAAATTTAATTTTAGGGACTAAAAGTGTAAAAGCATTCACAGTGGAATCCCTAAATTATGTGAGTATGTTTGGTATATTATATGAAATGGTTTTGAGTGGTTGTGAGTGAAGAAGAGAGAAAATGTTATTGTGGATTGCTATATTTGAAGAATTGTTGTTCAATCCCTATAATTTTTTTAATACTTTTGAAAGTGGTTGTTAGTGGAGTAGAGAAAAAAAAGTAATAATAAGAGTATAAAAAGTATTATTTAAATGAAAAGTAGAGAGAAAATGTAGTGATTTTTAGAGCATTCACAGTGGAGTCCTTATAAATATGTGAGTGTGTTTGGTATATATATGGAATGGTTTTGAGTGGTTGTGAGTGAAGGAGAGAGAAAATGTTATTGTGGATTGGTATATTTGAAGAATCACTGTTCAATCCTTATAAATTTTTAATATTTTTTAAAGTGGTTGTGAGTGGAGGAGAAAGAAAAAAGTAATGATAAGGATATAAAAAATGTTAAGAAAAAAGTAATGATAAGGATATAAAAAATGTTATTTAATTGAAAAGGAGAGAGAAAATGTAGTGATTTTTAGTGTAATTATATGGATAAAGATAAAAAACCTACTGTGAATGCTCTTAGTGTAATTATATGGATAAAGATAAGGAATCCACTGTGAATGCTCTAACGCCCACATAAAAGTTTGGCTAACTTTGCACTTTTGTAAATTTTGTGAACAAAATTTGCAATTACTATATAAAAAATTTGGACTAACTTTGTAATTTTTAAAGTTTGGAGACTAATTTTTCTATTCTAATAAAAGAGTATTTTGGGGTGACACGTTGCGGCACCACATTCACTCTTATCAAAATTTTCACGCTTCTCTCTTCTATTAAATAATTACCTTAATTATCAATAAGTATTATTTACCTTTTTTAGAAAAAAATAGTTTTTTAATAAATTTAAAAAAAGATCTTCTTATTAATGTTATTTTTAAAAATAATTTTTATAGAATAAGATATTTTTACAAAACATCAAACTTTTTAAAATTAGTGTTTTTAAAAAAGTTAATTTTTTAAAAACAAAAAATAATTAAATTGAAATTTATAATAAGAAAATTTTTATAAATGATATTTTTTAATACGGTTTGTTTTGAAACAAAATATTCATTATTTAACCAAAAGTTTAAATAGTTGATATAATTATTTTATTACATATTGTTCTTACTATACGTAATTTTAATTATATTTTATCATAAATAATCGTTTTATACTTGATAAACTTTTATCATATTTAATATTTTATTTATTTAACCCGTATAATACACGAGTTTACTAAAACTAGTCATAAAATATGATCAAACAACAAAAACCATTTATGGAATTTTCTCTAACAAAAATTAACATTGTTTCCTTTGTTACAGTTGTACTACGTGGAATACTTGTTGGTGCCCATTTTAAGATTTTAAGCATGAAGAGTCAACAAACTAAATAATGCGTGACCTTTATTTTTATGTTTAATTTATCTTTCGAATTTAGTTTTTTTTTTTTTTAAGTTCCGTTTAAATGTATCAACTAGCGAGTTTTGTTTTGTGGACGGTGATATCATGTAATTTTGTAATAAACTAGTTTTTGGATGCTCGTTACGCAACATGCCATCACTACAAAATTTTTGACTATTAGAGGCGACAGTTGTCGCCGCTAATACCCCAAAATGTCGCCGCTAATACTTTGTCGCTAAAGACCAAATACTTTGCATAACATAATTCAATAATCTCCTCAACTTGCCCATAATATTTCTCACCATTCTCTCCGTCCACTAAAACACTAGAGTTTTTCGTTGTGCGTTGCGCGTCACGATCAACTACCATAAACCTAACACCGTTGACTATGCAAGCGGTGTAAGTATAGGCATTTACATCCGCACCCATTAAAAGAGCATACAACTCTTTGTGAAATTTTGGAGAATTTTGAATTTTAATCGAATAAACCTAAGAAAATATATAATAACACGTGTTATATATGGATTACCTAACAAACATATAGTAACACATGTTATATATGGATTACCTTCTCGAGAAACCATGTTGGAAATTTGATTTTAATATCCTCATGTGGACGTTCAGATTTAAATTCACTACATTATTAATACAAATATACAATAAGTGAGAAATAAAATATATTTAATTAATGATGAAAAGTGAAAGATAGAAAATTTTACTTCATATAGTCTCTGACTTCTTGACAGCTATCGAGCACAAATCATTCTAACTTAAGCTTTTCATTTGGAGAAAGATATTTTATCTTTGTTGCACTAGCCGGACGAAATTTAGACTCAAATGCATAGACGTTTCTTTTTTCGATAATGACATCCTCATTTCTGTCAGGGCGATTAAACTGAGTCTCAACATCTCGAAGGTATCTCGAACAAAATGATAGAGCTTCTTTAGCAACATAACCTTCAGCTATACAACCTTCGGGGCTTGCTTTGTTTCTGACATAATTTTTTAGTTTTTCCATATATCTTTCAAACGGATACATCCATCTCATACATACAGGACCACCACGAGTCGCTTCATCAGGTAAATACAAAACTAAATGAACCATAATGTCAAAAAACGCCGGAGGATAGATCAACTCTAACTTGCACAATATTATAAGAATGGCATCCTTAGCTTTTTTCATATCTTCAACCAATAGTGTTATTGAGCAAAGTTGCTTAAAAAACGTACAAAGATCAACTATTGGTGTATAAGTATCTTTTGTCAAAAAGCATCTAACCCTAATCGGTATTAAACGTTGCATGAGAATATGACAGTCATGAGATTTCAATCCAGTAATGTTAGTATTGTTATCTATCACTCTCTTGTTGATATTAGATCCGAACTCATCAGGCAATTTAACATCTTTTATAAACTCACAAAATAACTTTCGATCACTGATTTTCAATGAGTATTTTGGGTGTGAACTATACCATTTGCCATTTTTTTTTTCTAACCACTGCTTACTCCGAATATTTAGATTTTTCAAGTCAATGCGTGCATTTGGCGTATCTTTGCTCTTTTCATTCATTAGAAGAGTACCCAACAAACTATCACACACATTTTTCTCGATATACATCACATCTAAATTATGTTTTAGCAGCAGAGAAGACCAATACTCAAGTTCAAAAAATATACTTCGTTTGGACCAGTTCAACTCAAACTCCTCCCGCTTTGATTTTACACCTCCAAAATTGGGATGTTTACCCGGCAAACGATGGCGTAGACGACTAAGTTGAGCTTCTGTGTCAGTATTATTAAATTGTTTCGGAGGGGCTCTGATCTCTGGTTCTCCGTTAAATTCTAAACTTGTTCTCCACTCATGGTTAGCATCTAAGAATCGTCGATGACCAACATATAAAACTTTATTTGTAACAGGCATAGAAGGAGTGTCTTCGTTACAAGTAGGGCATGCTTTGTAACCTTGCTCGCTCCAACCTGATAAACTACTACGAGCTGGAAAATCGTTTATAGTCCATAACAATGCCGCTTTCATTGTAAAGAACGTATTTGTCGCTGCGTCTTTAGTACGTACGCCTGACACCCACAACTGTTTTAGTTCATCCACCAACGGCCTAAGAAATACATCCATATCCTTCCCGGGTGATTTAGGGACAGGAATCAACAATGACAACATAAATGAGAACTCTTTCATGCATAACCATGGAGGCAGATTGTATGTGGTGAGTACAACCGGCCACGTGCTATGAGCGGAGCTCATGTTACCAAATGGATTAAAACCGTCGACTGCAAGCCCTAGGCGAACGTTTCGCGGTTCCCTCGAGAAGATCCGGTACCTTATGTCAAAATCTTTCCACGAGCTACCATCAATAGGATGACGCATCGTACCCTCTTCTGATCGTCCTGTACTATGCCAAATCATATCCTTTGCCGTGTGCCTTGAAGAATACAATCGTCGTAGTCTCGGGGTTAAAGGAAACCATCGTAACACCTTGTGAGGTAACTTCTTGCCCTTTGTATTTGTATCGACCCACCTACTCTCATTACAAACTAGACATTTTTCTAACAAAAGATTTTCTCCCCAGAAAAGAGCACAGTCATATTTGCACACATGTATCCACTCATATCCTAAACCAATCTTTTTAATGTCCTTTTTGTTACATAATAAGAAGTGGGAATTTTATTACCCTCAGGATGTGAAGATTGTAACAACTCAAGAAGCTCATCAAATGAGCTATTAGTCCATTTATTCTTCACCTTGATATGCATAAGCTTTGCTAAAAAGTCAAGGGAAGAAAACTTAGCACAACCCAGATATAATTCTGATTGAACTTCCTCTAACAAGTTCTCAAAATCATCATTGATACCGCTATTCTCCTCCATAACGTCTTCGATAACGTCAGCCATTTCGTTTGTTGACGCAACGTCATCTACAACTACAACTTCAGGAATTAAACTTTCACCGTGATAGATCCAATCCTTCTACGACCGGCACATGCCCCATATTTCTAAATGATATTTCATTTTAACCCATCCTAATAATACTGTATTCTGACATTTCATACACGGACATCGAATCTGGCTATAACTGTCGATAAGTTTTTCGCACATAGTTATAAAAGTGTTAAGTCCTTGTTAATACTCCGGTGATCTACGGTTCGGATTAAGAAGCAAACTTTTATCGACAGTCATTATTATGAAACTGCAATATATATTAAGATTTAAGTGGATGAAAAGGGGAGGATAACGGATTGATAATTTAAAAAAGTAGGCTGCTATACCCACTTTTTGAATACCTTATCTCATATGTGAACGTGTATTACATAATTATTTGTTTAAGAAAAATTCGACAGCATTTCCTCCTAGCTCCCAAGTATATAGAAATATATACCCGAGGAGCAAATAGAAAATAACAACTAAATCTTTCTTAAACAAACAATCAAGTAATACACATTCACATCTTAAATGAGATAAAATATTCAAAAAGCAGTCCCAAAACGGGGACAACCCAAAATTGATTACTAAATCAATTTCGAGCGGGTATTTCTAAGCTCGTGATGTTTAAAATAAATATACGAAACCTAAAAGCTAATAATACCAAATCTAAACATATTTCAATTATTTAAATAAAAAGTGTATATCAAATGCATAAATAGATCTAAACAATTTTTAACTAAATTTTAAGTAACTAAATGCCAAATCTAAACATTTTATAATTAAAACCTAACAATTACACAAATATTTTAACAAGTTTTATTCAACCAACTAAACATGAATATCTAAACATATTTATATCAATTTAACAAAAAGTCTATATCAAATACTCAAATATACCTAAACTCAACTAAATTTTAAGCATCAAATTTTATTTATCAAATCCATAACAAATACTCTACATCAAATGCCCAAAATACCTAAATCCATCTCACTAGTTCACCATATTCAACAATTTTTATTAAAATCTAAAATTACACAAATTATACTAAAAATTATGTTCAACCTACTAAAAATTAACATCTAAATATGTTATAACCATACATTAACATAAACAAGCATAAAATTGTGTTTAAACAAAAATAAATTACCTTCTAACTATGAAGAAAGGTAGAAAGGTATTAGCGGGGACGGAGGTCAAGATCTACGACAAGAGCAACCACGGTAGTAGCAGCAGGTCCACGGTGGTGGTCGTCACGGGATGGTGGTGGTCGGATTTTGAGAGAAGGCGGAGAGGTGATCGGAGGTTGAGCAATGTGGTGAACGGAGCTTGAAGAAGGTGGTGACCAGAGGTGGAGGAGAGCTGGTCGTCGCCCGGTGGTCGTGAACTGGTGGTCGCCGGAGGTGGGGGAGGCCTGGTGGTCGGAATATGCTGTTGAAGGTGTGGTGTGGAGGGAAAGATAGGAAATGGAGGGGAAGACCCGCTTTTATCAGATCTGCATCAATAGCGGCGACTTGTCGTCGCTAATAGTCAAAAAATGTCGCCGCTAATGGTCCTTGTGTACGGTGGAACCCTGGCCGTCAGATCTAGCGCACTTTCAACGACCAGATCTTAGTACGGAAAAAGCAAACGGATCGTCACTTAATAGCGGCGACAGTCGCCGCTATTGGTGTCGCAGCTAATGGTTGTCGCCGCTATTGATCCATGTCGCCGCTATTGATCCATGTCGCCGCTATTGGTGTCGCCGCTATTTAAGACATTTCTTGTAGTGCATGTAAGTTTTTGGTATTAATGGACGTAATTCCAGATTGTATAAGTTTTTTGGTATTAATGGACGTAATTCCAGATTGTATATTTTAAAACTAGGTTAGTACCCCGTGTATTACACGGATTGAATAAATAAAATATTAAATAATTACAAATAAATAATTACGAATTATAAAACTATGTTTGAAGATAAAATATGATTATAATTGCATATGAATAGCTACTTTACGTAAATAAATAATAATACATTTTCTTAAACTTTTATTTAATAAAAATTTGGGTTTTAAATATTTTATTTTAAGAAAAATGAATTTATTTTAAAAAATTTTGTTGTACTTTGTATTTTATAAAACTTTTATTTTAAAAAAGTGTGTTTTAATAAAAAAGGTTTTAATTTATTAAATTATATAATTTTAATATGAAAATGTATGATTAATATTATTAGTATTCAATATTGTTAATAATAATAAAAAGAAATGAGAAAGTTAGTATGATTAAACTTACAATTATATCAATTTTTATTTTAAATTTTCTTTCTTATAGATATATATATATATATATAGATATATAAATAAATAGATAGGCTAAAAACTCATTCATTAAACGAATTATAGTTAGTAATAAACACGAAGAGTTACATTGTGATATTTTTATATAAGATACGATTAAAATTAAATATGCGTAATAGTTTAAGAAATAAAACAATTATACTATTTTTTAACTCTCTTATCTAAATAATTTTTTTACATATTTGTTTTAAGATTATTTTATAAAAAATTTATTGTTATAAAAATCTTGTTTATTTAAAACTTAGTTTTTGAATTATTCTGTTTGTTTTAATAAAACAGCTTTTAGAAATTTCATACTTTTTATAAGTTTTTTAGAAAAGCACCGATTTAAAATATTATGTTTCAAAAAGGTTTTATAAATATTATTTTTAAAAAAGGACCAATTTAGAAAATTTTATATTATATAAAAATTTTGTTTTTTATTATTTCTATTTTAATAAAAAGATACATTTTTTTAATTTTCTTAATAAAGTTTATTTTTAAAAGAATAGCTTGATTTTAAAAAATATAGATGAGAGAGATTTGTATCAATTAATAAAATTGATATTTATTAAGAGAGATAAATTATTTTGATTGTCTAAATTACTACAATACCCTTTTGGAGGAAAAATAAAGTGAATGTGTTTAAAAAAATGACAAGTGACAAAAATATGGTTTAAGAGAATCACATGTGGCAATAGAAACCTTCTTTTATTATATTCTATAGATGTTAACACAACGAGAGTGCTTTGAACGTAAAAATAAGAAAAAGTAATATTATTTTACATAGTAAAACAAAACTTTGGAAAAAATAAAACAACCTAAAAAAAAGAAAAAAATCTCGAAAACCAAAAGTAAATAAAAGTGGATTAAAAATAACAGGAAGAAATTAAAAATTAAAAAGTAGAAATAAAAATATAAAGAAGCAGTTAAAAAGATAAGGATTATTAGATTTTAATAATCTTAAATTTAAGCTTATTTTATAGTTAATCCCATTAGTTTTTTTATAATAGATTGTTTATGTGGCTAAAACACTACCAAAAAAATTGAAATCTATCATCAATTCTTGTCAATCTAAAAATACTGCACCGTGAAATATGTTAATCTCCACCTCCTGATCTGAACTATTTGAATTATTGGAGTTAGATTTCAGATGACAATAGATGCTAGATCCCAAAAAACAAACCTGATGAAGGCTAGGCGGTGGTGAGTTGAAATATAGCTCAAAGTTGGCCTCATTACATCAAAAAAATAAAAAGGTTTACTCTTATTTAGTAAGAGATCATCGGAGAAAAATATGATTAAAATTGAGAGTGTCTATAAACATTTATTAAGTTTGAATTAATTCCAAACAATATATAGATGAAAGTTAAAATTATTTAAATCAAATAACTCAAAAAAATAAGCACAACCTCTCTTCGGTCTTTCCCAGCATTCCCAACATTCAACCAGTGGGCTAACACCAATTTTGTTGGTAACTAGACTCGAGAAAATCTAATTCACTGGAAAAAAAAAAAAGGATTGGTCCTATTGACGCATTGGCGTGTGACACCACCGCTAAGACAACCAATCTTGTCAAAATGTTGTTCATGTTTTGCTAAATTGTATATCTATACTAATAAATCTATACTAATAAATGATTACATATGGTGCCACATGTCATCACAAGATTTCACCTCACAAAAATTTTCCCGCCTAAATCTCATTTAACAAATTATCCATAAATCATGTTATCTTATTTACATTTAAGATTTAGTTTCTTAACTAACTCAATCACCATCAAAATTCTAGGAATTTTAAATTCCTTACACCAATCATTTTAAATTTTATTTAACTCCTTAAATTTTATATTAATATATCTCACAAATTCTAATTTTTGTATTATTATCTACTCTTCTTTGTTTAAACATCAAGTAAGTTATTTTCATGTTCTATAATTGTACATATTATATATTCAACGATTATTTTTTGTTTCTTTTATCCTTTTTTGTTGTCCGTTACTTTTTTTTTCATAATGTATTAATTTCATTGTTTACTTTATGTTTTATGTTTTGATATTTATCTTAGTTGCTTATTAAATATCTATTATAAGATTTTGATTATCACAATGAAAAGAAAATTAGCATTGGTTTATTGTTGTTAGTAGTAGATTGATTTCAAATTAAGTATATATTATATGCAATCAAATATTTTTCGGCTTATTAATTTAGATTTATCTTATTTTGTCAATAAACTTTTCTATTTTTTAAATTTTATTTTCTAGGCATGAACAACCTTTTAGTTGTTTGATTATTCCCAAAAACTGCGTTTCCACATCTTTTTTAACAAGCCATTACGTCAAATATATATAAATTTCCAAACTTTAAAGAAAAACTAAATGTTTAAAGAATGAGCTCAACCAAGTGAATCGCACATTCATGTATTTAATTTTGATGTGCTCAACATTGATCACAATTTTAGCTATTCAATGGTGTTTTTTCTCGTCGCAATAGAGATTGAATACAATCTATTTCATCGAATTATCATTTGAATTAAAAACAAATAATGTTTAAATATTTGTTTGCATTTTTAAATTATATATTTTTTATTTTCAATCCGTGTAATACACGGGTATATAACCTAGTTGTATATATAGTAATAAATTAGTAATGAAAATGTGTTTGAAATTAATATGTAAGATAAAAGAAACATATAAAAATAAACAAAAATTTTAATAAATCAAAATTAGTTACGGGACGGCATGCATGTGGTACAGATATATAAAGTGTCAAAACCCTGATATTGATTTCCATCCGTATTTTTAAGATTACAGAAGTAATTCATATAAGTTTATAAGGTTCTGACAATAAATGAAGTTCTCATTTCATCCATATGTACACTCCTTGTCATGGTTGTTTTGTTCTTATCACACTCTTCAAAACCCATTCCCTTTTTTCAAGGATTAAATCTATAATTTAATAAATAACTAATGAGAAAACGACTTTTAGTCTTTGCCTAAAAATGTGCAGATGACTGCACACTGTATAAACATATGCCTCAATTCAAGTTTATTGTAGAACCAAAACATAAGTAGTCACATTGTTTCAATAGGCTAGAAACATCATTGCAATTAATAGTCTAGACACATCATAAGATATTCGGAAAAACATATTATATCGCTAAATTAAACATAAATGGACACAATGGGATAGAAGCACCACTGCAATGGGCTAGAATGCTAGATGCTCCGGTGTATATATATGTGCATCCAAACTTATTACAATGGTGAATGTAAGCGTGCGAGTTTGACGCGTGATGGCATGTGTTGGACGCACCATTTCTATGAGTTAGAGTTTGACACACCTATAATTCAAAACTTATTACAACACTTCATCAAACATCATAAATACGTTGAATGGCTCTTTAAAATTAGTTTGACGGAGTGTTACATAATTTATTGTTTTAAAATTCATAATAACAATTAAGGGTGATTAAAGACGAAATAACAAATCATAACCAGAATAACCGACACAATCAAACTGAAAAAACCAAAACCAAACAAAAACCAACGGTTTGTTTTGAAGTTTTTTTCAAACTGAACCATATTACAACCAAGTTGAACCACCTCCGTAACCTAACCAAACCCAAACAAAAAAAAAAACCAAAACAAAGTGTCTATATATGAAATTATATAATGATGTATTAATTACGACTCTTTTTGTGAAAAATAAGCATTTTGACTAACTACACAATATAAGGAAATTGTATTTTAAGTTTAAATATGCACTTGTTATTTTGGTATTACATAGTTAACTTTTATTTAAACTGATATTACACGATTAATAGGAATATATAGAGAATTCTAAAGATTAAGAAAATTTGGTCTGATTAATAGGAATATATAGAGAATTCTAAAGATTAAGAAAATTTTGGTTTTAAAACCAAAACTGGAGTGGAAACCGAAACCAAAGTGAAAACTGAAAAGAAAGAAAAAAAAAAAAAAAAAAAAAAAACCAACCCAGAACTTAAACCATATTGAAGTGAAACCAAAAACTAAAAAAACCAAAACTAAACGATTTTAAAAACCTAAAAACCAACATTTCATGTTCTGGGTTTGGATTTAGGCCAAAACCAAACCAGTATGACCCATGTACACCCCTAATAATAATGAATCAAAATTACAAAATATTTAACACCCCTTACATTAGCATAGCTAGAAAAAAGTCTTCAAAACCATTAGTTTCGAAGATAGTGTTGGAATGATTAGGTGTCTTGTTTATATAATAGAGGTCAAAGATTCAAATCTTATAACATGAGAATATTAAAAATTGTTCTAACATAAATAAATAAATAAATAAAATAAAATAAATATATTTAGAAAACCATTATCTTGTGTTTCCTCACTGTTTAATTTATGTTTATCTTATAAAGTGAGAGTTGAAAAGAAATATTACATTGAGATCTGGACAGGTGAATTATGAAATTTCCTGATAGGAGATTTATGCCCTTAATTTAATTGATTCGTAAGCAACTTGCTAGATTTTGCTTGGTATTTTTTTTTAATGAAATCTTTTGCGCCGCTGTAAAAAAGTTAATTAACTTGTAAGCAACAAGTAATCATATAATTTCTCTCTTTTATAAGTTTACAAATATGCACAATACATATATTTATTTCTTATGTCTTGTTTTGATGTTGGGTATCATTTTCAAAATATATGTCTTTGGTGTTAAAATTAGAAATGTGATGTAGTTGTAAACCTTAGTGATCAAGAACTGGCCACGTTAACTATTATCTTTTTAATTATTTGATAGATATGATTTACATGAACTTTATAAGTGAACAGTTTGTAAATTTAATAATCTTTTTCTTGCACAATAATAACATACAAGAAACAATATGAGTTTGATTGAGAGCATACTTTATGCATATGCACGTGCTTCGCGAAGCTTCCCTTTTCAATTTCTATTTCTCAGGGGGCATTTGGTTGGAAGGAATAGAATGTAATGGAATGGAATTAAGAAACTAGTATAATTTTCAATGAAAATTATGTTTAAGTGGCTAATGAAATGTAAAACCCAAGGGAATGTTTCACCTCAAATTCCCTTGATTGTGGGATTTCAAATTCCCTCTCTAGATGGAAGGATTTTGAAATCCCACAATCAAGTGAATTTGAGGTGAAACATTATCTTGGGTTTACTTTTAATTGCTCACTCAAACATAATTTTACTTGAAAATTATACTAGTTTCTCAATTGCATTCCATTCCTTCCAACCAAAAGCCCCCTTAGTATTCTTCGGTCAAACCGCAAAGCTTTTTTCTTGTTTAATCATATTTGATAGAATCGTGATATTTTAAATGTCGATCCCTGAGATTTTCAAACACAAACATTTATTGAAAAACAATTTAATGAAGCGTATACCAAGTCAAATTTTATAAACTTTTAGCATCGAGAAAACTGACATCGGAATAAAATTTTTGAGTGGGCGGCAAGCCAGTATCATAAAAGCACGTACACATGATGGTAGATTACAAATGAACGTGCGAGAAGAGTGGTCGTCCTTCACAAATACAATCTAATATTTGGTATTGTTTTTTTCCGAGAATCATGTGACAAGATATGGGGAAAGATACGACAATATTCAATTCAAATGGGAAAATTACCACAAGCATCTCAAGTACAGATCCAACATTCTTTTGGTTTCTAAGGTTTTTGAAACTTGAAATCTAAAAAATATAACAATATTCAATTAAAATTATAAAACATACCAAAAATTATAATTTCTTTTCTCCATAAATATTGTTTGATGTTAATATAATTTCATATTCACTCTGGATTATGGACTTTGTATATGAGTGTATATCTAAACTCTTTCAAAATAACATAATTAAAATTTTAATATTCAAATAATTAATAGTCATAAATTGTATTTATTTAATAGGAATTGGTTTGAGTTGTGCTTGGAAATGAGTTTGTAAAACTGGGTTTTATTGAGTTGTGTGTGTGAAAAGATTGGAAATAGTTTTTTCAAGAGAGGTGAAAATCTTCTCTAACAGTATGTTTTTGGCCTAGTTGAGTAATTCGTCGAGTGAAAACAAACTATAAGTGTTTCTAGATGGGTAACATCATAACACATCGGGAGCAAAGCGGACATATCTTGATACGGTTTGCTTGATCTATTACAAATGTTATCAAAGTCAGGGGCCAGACCGATTTACCATCGAGGATGTTGGGCTCATTAAGAGGGTGGATATGTAAGTCTCATATTGTTTGAGGAGGAGAAAGAATCATTACTTATAAAGGAGGGGGTTGGAAATCCTCTATATCATGATGCGTTTTACCTAGACAAACAATTCGTTATATGAAAACAAAACCGAGATTTCCTAGATGGGCAGCCTATCAAAGGCAAAGCAGAAAATACCTGACACGGTTTAATTAAACTGTTACATTATATTTTTTGACGCAAGTTACAATTATTAGTATTTAATAGATGTTGTATAACGTGAAAACTTGGATGGATTACACTTTGCATAAAGTTACGAAGCTTATTTTAAACTAATCTGTTATGCAATCTTTAATATACTATTTAATATGTTTTGATTATTTGACTAAAGTTGTTAACAATTAAATAAAAGCAACATTAACGTTACTTTAATGTACTGGCCATTCGTTTCAACATGTTAAAGATATAGAAAATGAACTCTCTAGGGCGGAGAGACACTCTACCCGCAAGAGATGGTACTTAGCGCTACGTAGCAGGAACACCACTGCAAGCCCCCTTGGCGTAGAGCCAAATCCAGCCATATTTAGCAGCTCTTAATTCTTCACGAGCATCAATAGCCTTCAACGGCTCCTTTGACAGATTCCAGGGACGTCTCACCTCTCTAGCTTTTCTTTTTATTATTATTTTGGTTTTATTAATTTAATTTGTTTGTTTTTGAAATATTAACAAAGTACAAGTTCAGTAGAACTGGTTAGGCAAGCACGTGCAACCTAAATGTCTCGTTGTTGATTCATGTAGTCGCCCGTTCCACTTCTCTTCGTCTTTCAGTTTGTGGCTTTTGTTTCATTTTTTTATTAATATTAACAAGCACAAGTTTCGTATAATTGGTAAGCCTAAGACGTAGACATACTAATTTTAATGCTCATCTTCATAAGAACATATTTTCATTACTCGTATTTTTATATTTATATTAACACACCTTTTATGTAATTAGGTCTGAACTATTAGTAAAAATATATTTTATCAAGCATACACGAAATTCTGTTGCTACGCACGGATGATCTCTTGTTATTTACATTATTCATTTAATACCATTCATAAATTAACCATGGAAAATATGAGCTCATTTTGAGTTCTCAAAAAGCATTTCTAGACATATATTCTATATAAATAACTTTTATCCTTTCTTTTAAATATTTAATATTAATTAAGTTTTATGAATTAGTTAATTGATAACTATGTTAATGTACAGAATAAATACCCAATAACCATAAATGTTTAAATGAAATCATGTGATAAATGATAACTCAACAAATTTTGTGTGACACTATTCACGAAGGCTTTTATCTTTCTACTCTAATAAAAAAAATAACTAAAAGTGACACATGACATCACCACATTCCTTTTCACCAAAATTTTTCCACTTCTCTCTACTCTTAAATAATTACCTTAATTACTAATAATATTATTTAACTCTTTTTTAGATTAAAAATAGTTCTTTCATAAATTATAAAAAATATCCTTTTATTAATGCTCTTTCTAAAAAAAACCAAATTTTATACAATAAGATTTTTTCTAAAACATCAAATTTTTTAAAAATATGAAATATTTTAAAATTGGTGTTTTAAAAAAGTAAGTTATTTGATAAACTAAAAATAATTAAAATTAAGAGTTTTAATAAGAAATTTTTAACAATGACATATTTTAATACAGTTTGTTTTGAAATAAAATGCTTAATTGTTTTTTAAAAAAAAAAATTTTAAAGGTTGATATTATTTTTATTACTTATAGTTTTTAATCATACATAATTTTAATAATATTTTATCTGGTAATATCATTTTATACTTAATAAATTTTTATTATATTTAATATTTTATTTATTTAACCCATGTAGTACATGAATTTACTGAATCTAGTATATAATAAACAGGTACAACCTTTTCAATTCCTGTGTATGACCCTACTAATATCTTAATATCCTAAATTCAAATTATTATTTTGTAATTAAGCACAAGATCAATTCAATGCATGATCATGCATAAGTTAGGGAGATCAATACAAGACTTGCTAGATATAAAATCAAACAAGAAAATATACAATTTATTAAAGCTGAGTTACTTTAATATTAATCAACAATTTTAAATTGATCTTCAATGCAGTAACCTTATTACATTAATTTCGTAAGAATACAATCGTATAATCTCTCTCTCTCTCTCTATACTTAACATTATTGTGGGTAAATATGCAATGAATTTAGAACCTTATTTATTGGTTGTTTTCCATCAAGACACATGGCTACAATTATTCAATATGTATTGTTTGGATATTTAAGTAAACTTTTCACATGATATGTTTACCGTGTGATTGTAGTCAAGAAACGAACAAATCATTCATGACATTTTTAACTCTACGTGAGTTTAAGGTAGATAAGCTTTACAAGTAAAATATTGTAAATTTAATATTTCTTTCCTTGCACGATAACGACAAAAGAAGTAGATGAGTTTGAATAGCGAAGTATTCATTATGTTGTTACACGTTAAAGATTCCCTTTCCAAAACAAAATCATATATATTTATAATCTATTCACTTTATCGTCGTCAACACCCTTTTTTTTACGGTTCCCTACGAGTCATAAAATTGTTTTATTTCACAAACCAACCAGCCAGTCGCATGTGACACCATTGACCTTGATCATGACCTTTTCAAGGTTAGAAGATTAGCTCTTAGTCCCTTACGTATGTAATACACACATTTAGCTTGTTTTATTAGTGAAATAGTAGAGGGTGTTCGTTTTTATTCAATGTTTCTTAAACTATAATAACTAACTAAAGTCATTTTTTGTAGTATATATATATTTTTAAAATATACTAACTATGAAAAATGTTTTAGGCATTTAAAAGTCGTAGGAGCCAATGGCCTTTTGATCCAATGACATGAAGGTGATGATTTAAGCTTAAGATTTTTTAGGTCTTAAGTTCAAACATGACTTAGAGATTTTCTAATAGTGGTGATTTTCATCCTTCATGGTAATGCAAAGTGAGTCGGGCTTGGGACATCAAAATCATTATGGACAGTTAACATCTCGTCTTAGTAACGTTCACTCGGATATTAAGGGTAAGTAGTTTCAAACATCATTCAAAACAATATATAAATTACAGGTAAGTTAGTTTAAAAGTCAAAAAATGTAATCATGACATGTGTAAAAGAAAATTAATTTAGTCAAATTAAAAAAATTCCCCTTATATTCTTAAAAATTGATGTATAACACAATTTCATGCTACTTAAATATATTTATAAGCTGAACAACAAAAACTAAACCTTAAAAAATAAAGGCTAAACTTAAACTGTTAAATTTTAAACGTTAAACAGTAAAAACTAAAAGTAAAAAGTAAAAGCTAAATCTTAAAACTGAACCTTAAAAACAAAATCTAGAAATCATGTCACCCTAAAGCTAGACCAAATATATAAACAACAACCTAATTAAGTGATATAGATGCTTGAATCGTAGTAACTAACTCACGGGCTAAGCACTCATGCCTCGGTCCTCCTAAAACAGTTTCCGGGTTTGACTCCTAACAAAAGCAGCATTTTTCTAATTTTAATTTATGCCTCTAGAATGTTTAATTGAGAATTGTTCTCTTATTCCTTAAAAAGGGTTTCCCATTGAACTTGTTTGTGTGGGTGTATGGAAAAGTTAAAATACAAAATCAATGTTCAAATAAAGTTATCTCGTAATAAAGAATTTACATAGATGAAATTGCACCAGGTTAAAGTTATCGTACAATGATAAAATTATCAAGCAAGAGATAATTTTGCGAGATAATTTTGTGTGATCGTTTCACACAAGTATAATTTTTTTTACGTAATAATTCCACCTTAACTTTAAATTTGTACATGGACTTCATATTCTAAATTTTATAAATTGATATATACACTAAACTTTTAAATTATATATATATATATATATATATATATCAAACATGTAAATGACAATAATATATTTATCTATATTTTTTTACATATATATATATATATATATATATACACACACACACTATTAATACAATTTAGAATATACACACTATCATCTTAGATAATACAGATTTAAGAAAATATTATAAAATATAATTTGATGAAAAAAAATAAATGTAAAAGAAGAGATGAAATTATGAAAATAAAAAAAAATGTTTAGAAAAGGACGTTGGAAATACGTAATTTTATAACCTCGTACACGGTTATTAATGTTGCTCAACTGTTAGCCAACCCATTTGCATATATAATACAAATATTTTGCAATTGACTATTTCATTTCACAAAACTCTACATTTTTTGTTTCGTCGTGTGATATAAGACAACACCCCCCCCCCCCCCCACCCACCCCACCACACACACATACACACCACCCCACTCACACAGGCAAACACACACACTTGCAAGTTGCAACCTTATTATAAATAGGAGCCAATCTAAGCAAACCAAAATCACACTAACCACTTAACCTACATACACATATATATCATATCCCTCTAACTTAACCATGGCTCCATCAATCTCCATAACCAACTCAAAGTCACTTGACATTATCGATTTCGCGGTGAACTAAGGTCATGGAGTGAAGGGCTTAGCAGAACTATGACTAAAGACATTACCTTACCAATACATTCAACCTCCACAAGAACGGGTGGATCATACGCGCATTGCAAACGCGCATCATGACTCCATCCCGCTTATTGATATGTCCAAATGTGATGATCCTAAAGTGGCCAAGCAGTATGTAATGCTGCACGTAAATGGGGCTTCTTTCAGATAGTAAACCATGGAGTCCCTCTTCATGTTCTTGAGGATGTTAAAGATGCAACTCACAGGTTTTTTGAGTTGCCCGCAGAAGAAAAGCGGAAATACTCGAGAGAAAGATCGGTTACAAACAATGTTCGTTTTGGTACCGAGCTTTACTCCGGCAGCCGAGAAAGCACTCGAGTGGAAGGATTATCTCAGCCTCTTCTTCGTCTCCGAAGATGAGGCTGCTTCCCACTGGCCTCCTGCTTGCAGGTAATAAATAGGGGTGTGCATGGGTTGGTTTGATCGATTTTTAGCTCAAATTGAACCATAACTAGAAATTTTCGGTTTTAAAGATTTTAATAACCATTCGATTTTCACAATATTTTCAATTTGGTTTTGGTCTTTTCGAGTAATTTTAAGTTACGGCTTGATCGAAGTTTGGGCCCGAAAAAATAGCTTAAGAATTAAGTTTGAAATCTTACAGTCATTTGCATCTTTTCATTCATAACCTACGGGCTACAATTCTAAAATCATTTTTTATAAAAGCATTAATCATACAAAATATAATCATGCATGCACATAAACTTTAATCTTTAATGTACTGTTCTATAATCATGCATACACACTAAACAGGAAGTTACAAGTATTAATCTAAAAATCATAACCTATTGTTCCAAAATCGTACGTATTAATCTTTTTTAAATAATACCAGTGTTCTATTTTGTCGGGTTTAATGGCATGCAAAACTGAAACAAACCGAATATTTGTTTTTTAAAAAAACATAAAACCAAACTTTCAGAATTTGATTGGTTCGGTTATTTCGATTTGTTTATTCGCTTATTTTGGTTAAGATTTCGGTTTCGTGACCTAAATTTGTTGTTCAGATATAATTTGATCTTAAAATAATATTTAGTTATATATCAACTTCAATTTTAATAAAGTTATGTTTTGGCTTTTGTTTTTGGCAGAAATCAAGCTTTGGAATACATGAAAAGTACTGAAACAGTTGTCAAGAAGCTGCTCAAGATACTCATGAATGGTTTGAACATAAAAGAGATTGATGAAAAGAAAGAGTCAATTTTAATGGGGTCAAAGAGGATTAACCTTAACTACTATCCCATACGTCCTAACCCAGAGCACACTGTCGGTGTGGGGCGTCACTCAGACGTATCCACACTGACAGTACTCCTTCAAGATGATATTGGAGGGCTTTACGTGAGAAACACGAAGACTATGGAATGGATTCATGTCGATCCAATCAGTGGATCTTTAGAGATCAACGTTGGAGATGCGCTTCAGATCATGAGTAACGGGAAGTACAAAAGTGTAGAGCATCGTGTGAGTGCAAATGGAAGCCGTAACAGGATCTCAGTCCCGATATTCGTCAACCCCAAGGCTAGTGACATTATCGGACCTTTGCCCGAAGCGACTCAAAGCGGAGAGAAACCGCTATATAAGCATGTACTCTAGTAGGATTATGTCAAACATTTCTTTAGAAAAGCACATGATGGGAAGGCCACAATTGAGTTTGCAAAGGCCTAGTTCTCGTGTGAAACATACATTGAAATTGAAGTTAATTTTGTATTTCATTTTACTACAAATTTAATATCATGATCAATAATTAGCTCAGGTTAGATATCAACATCTTTATAATCATATACTTTTCATTTGATAAAATTACATCTTTTAGTTACTCGCTATTGTATATATATAAAACTATTTGGTCGATATCTACAGTAACTCATAATGATTAGAGGAAAGAGTGAACATGTAAGATTTTATATATTGGATTCAAGTTTGGCTTTCACATGTATGTGTTTAAAATTTAAATCTCTTTTAACAAATTTAAATGATTTAAGTAATCTAGCCCAACAATATTATCACGTGGTTTTGCGTTTGTTGCAATATGATATTGTTATAATCATTGTTAGTGATTTGTTTTAAATTTATAAATGATAATCAAGAGAAGGTTTAACAATCGTAAACTTGAAGGGGTTGTTTTGTGCTTTCGTGTGTGAAAGAATTCGTTCAGGTTCGATCCTAACCCTACTTTTTCCAATGGTTTCATTGTGTTTTTTTTTTTTTTTTTTTTTTATGTTTTCCTAATCTTTGTTACTTAAAAACAGTAATTTCTTTTATTTATTAATTCCTTTTTATGAACTTTTCATTCATTGTAATGGTTTTGTTTGCGTTGATTTTGTTTTATGTTTACTATTGTTTTAACGTTGTTTTTTTAAAACAGTTTCGTATGAGACGTTATCTCGACCATTATTTAGCGGTGTTTTTAATGTAAAGATCACAATTCTAATTAAATTTAAAAAAAAAACTAAACCAAAAAGATGTCACGAAAACATACGGTCTCAAATTGTAATTATAAGAATATATATAATAAAACAGCCCACGGGCCTCCTATAGCCTAATCTAGAAATCTCTCTAATCTAAAAAAATGATAAATGAGATGGACACGTGGCAGCACCACATTCTTATTTATTAAAATTTTTCCGTCTCTCTCTCTTAATTAATAATTACTATAATTACTGATGATATTATTTATTTTTATAGACTAAAAATCCTTGTAATAAATTAAAGAAAATTTTTTTTATTAATGTTATTTATAAAGAAATGAATTTTTTTAAAATAAGAATTTTTTTTAAAACATCAATATATTTTAAAATTGGTTTTTTAAAAAGTAATATTTATAAATAAAAATTAATTAAAATTAGGAGTTATAATAATAAAAAGATTTTAAAACGGTTTGTTTTGAAAAAAAAAATGATTAATTTTGTTAAACAAAAAAGTTTAAAAGTTAATATCATTGTTTTATGACTTATATCCATACTAATATGTAATTTTAATTATATTTTATCTTAAAATATCGTTTTATAATTAATAAAATTTTATTGTATTAATATTTTATTTATTTAATCTGTATAATACACGAGTTACTATAGCTAGTTGGGACATAAATGGGTAACACAAGTTTAAAATTCAAATAAACATCAACTTTAATCATGATGGTTGTAGATTTGGGGTCTGTGACAGTTTACGAACGAATATTCAAAAAGTTTGTTAGAAGCCTTAAATAAACCAACCACTGAAAATAAAAATCAACATAAAACAATTTAACATTCTAACAATGAACAACAAATATTCCACATTTGAAACTAAGTTTCAACAATAAACAAACCTTTAAATCAAGATTCGACTGTTCAACAAAATGTTTGGTTGACTAAACAAACCAGAAGACGAGAATCATGAGAGAGATAATAAACCAAAAATTCCATTTTAGCAAAACACAAACAATAGTTTGCAGACATAACATAATTTTTTACAAGTTGCAAAGTAGGGTTAATAATCAAACAAAACATATAATAACAGATTAAGTTATAAAGAATTAACAATAAACCGTAAATTTAATAGTAACAAATGAGAACACAAATAAAGTTGAAAGAAAGCATAAAAAACCAAGCACCGTGCAAGCTTTAACACATAAAATATCACCCTTAACACTTGAATTATACATGAAGCATGTTTTCTCCGTTTTATCTTGATCCCTTCTTACAAATTTATATCCAAAATTTCAGCCAAAACCATAATTCTTAAAATTTTCAGTTGAGTGTTGTGTATCTTCTCTTAAGTTCAAGAGTTCGAGTATTGTTTATATATGACATGTTGATGCAAATTAATTGTGATGTAAAATATGAGTATGTTAGATTGTTGCATGAGCTTTCGTTATTAAAAAAAAAAACAAACAAACCACTCTGTTTTCTCTATCGAGTTCATTTCGAAGGAGGATGTAAAATGTAAAATTAAAAAAAAGAAAAAAAAGACAAATATGATTATAAGGTATGATTATAATATAAACTACGAGGTTCTACTTTATAAATATTACCAAACGAACATACGTTTTATAAGGTGTGATTTTTATGACTTTTTTTCTATGGAACCTTTAATTTTTTACTTGACATTTTTTTCATTATCAAAATTGTGAAAATTTTAATAAGAAGATCAATAATTAGATATAGTGACAAGTTTTTATACCTGTGCATGTGGCAGGGTCATACGATGTCGATTCACATGGTTATGAGCACATTTACAAACATCATTGTGCGCATTATAGCATTGACATTAACATCTTTAAGTACATAAAATAAAACATATAAAACTATTGCTAATTGGTTTCGTAGATTGAAATATAAATAGAAAACAGCATTGTTAAAGAACAAAACAAACGACTAGAAACATGACATGTGACATGCCAATGGAAAACCCAACGACATTTCTAAATTAGTATATATATATATATATATATATATATATATATATACACACACACAAACAATTGTATCAACAATGATCATGAAATCTTTTTAAGAGCAACTTAATATGCTCCCGGTACCAGATATTTCTCAAAAATCATTCTTGAACCTTACATCCCTATATGTGCTTGGGTGCTAGTAGACTAAAGGCAGTTTGGTAATGATTATGATGTTCTATAACGACGGCTATTTTGAAATTGAACTTACACCATGAAAAATCTTTTACATTATTCATTCTTTTAGAAACATTAAATTTATATATGAACTATAGAATTTAAGCCCTCACTTATTTAAAAAAACATGCTTTCTAAATATTTTGATAATAATAGAATACAAGTCGATCTTTGATTACATAATTTATTTATTAGCGTTTGTAAATGAATATCATGTTCAGTAATGAGAGCTATCTCTTGAAATTAAACTCGTTACCACGATAGACTTATTTACCTAATTCATCTAATAGCATTTATAAATGAATATCATGTTTACTAATTGATGAGCTAACTTTAAATCTCAAAAATCTTTATAGACAAATAGTTTTAACGTATATATTTAACTAACCTTACTAAAACTGTGTATTACAAAATTTTAATAAATAAAATATTAAATACAATTAAAATTTATTAATTATAAAAACGATATTCTAAGATAAGATATGATTGAAATTACGTACGAGTAAAAACTATCAATAATAAAACAAAGATATTAACTTTTTAAACTTTTTTTTTCTAAATAAACATTTTGTTTCGAAACAATTCATATTAAAAAAATATTATTTAAAAAATTTCTTATTATAAATCTTAATTTATTTTTTGGTATGTAAAAAAATTATTTTCTAAAAACACTAAATTAAATATTTATTAATTTTAAAAAAAATTAAATTTTTAGAAAAAAATTATTTTATAAAAGTTTGTTTCTTTAGAAATAATATAATAAAAAGAATTATTTCTTAATTTATTAAAAAACTATTTTTAATCTAAAAAATAGTTAAATAATATTATTAATAATTAAGATAGTTATTTAATACGAAAGAGAAGTTGAAAATTTTTAATGCAGAGGATTGTGGTGATGCTATGTGTCCTTTATATTTATTTTTTTATTACAGTAGAAAGATAATTAAGTTGTATGAATTAGTTATGTACAATATACACTCGTCAGACTTTGTGCTACACATTAAAACAACTTTGAAAAAACGACAAGTTTTAACATAAAGCTCTTGATATAGTTCGCACAGACATTTTAGTACAACAGTCTGGAGTCTGGACTAAGATTTGTAAGGCCTGTATTAAGATTACATTGTCGAGTCCGTAGTGTATCAGGCTTTTCACTCGAAGATCTTCACTTGATTGATGTTTTCCACGAATATGTTTATTTTGAGAGTTTGAAAAGTCAATGTTTGTGGAATAATGTGTTTATATGAAAATTCATTAAAAAGTATGGTTAGTTTTTTATTTAGATGTCAACTTAAAAAAGAAAATTGTTAAACATTTTAATCGTAGATTTATTCAATGATAATAATTATACACAATAAAATGTTTCTTTCACAAACCAACCGGAGTGTGTATAACCATGCATATGCATATGCATTTATTTCCACAGGCATGAATACTGCTGCTAGTCCCCTAATATATAGCAACCAAACTATACAAACTCATCACACTATCAACTTCAATAGTTAGTTCATCAATCTACACACACACCTTGAACCATGGCTCCATCAATCTCCATGATCAACTCGAGCCCACTCAACATTCTCGACTTCGTGGTACACAAAGGTCATGGAGTCAAAGGCTTAGCCGAACTGGGGCTCGAGACACTACCACACCAGTACATTCAACCACCACAAGAACGGTTCGATACTAGCACCTGTGATGAGCTGAATGAAGATTCGATCCCGGTTATCGACTTGTCCAACGGGGACGACCCGAAGGTAGCAAAAGCAGTGTGTGATGCTGCACAAAAATGGGGGTTCTTTCAGATTTTAAACCATGGAGTCCCTATGCATGTTCTTGAAGATGTGAAAGATGCAACTCACAAGTTTTACGCGTTGCCCGCGGAAGAAAAGATGAAATACTCGAAAGAACGATCAGGTACTAATAACATCCGTTTCGGTACGAGCTTTACTCCGGAAGCCGAGAACGCTCTCGAGTGGAAGGATTATCTCAGCCTGTTCTTTGTCTCGGATGATGAGGCCGCTTCCCTCTGGCCACCCATTTGCAGGTAAAAAAGATTGGTTTTATTTAGAGGTGACAAGATGAACAAATTGCTAGCAGTATTTTAGTTTGATCAACGTTATACACGCCTAATAAAACTATCTCTTATATCATGTTAATAATTTGTCACTGCAGGAATCAAGCTTTGGAATATATAAGGAGTACCGAAACCGTTGTCAAGAAGCTGCTCGAGATACTGATGAAGGGACTAAACGTAAACGAGATCGACAAGACTAAAGAATCGATGCTAATGGGGTCAAAGAGGATCAACCTTAACTACTATCCCAAATGTCCTAACCCTGAGCTTACTGTTGGTGTGGGCCGCCATTCAGACGTGTCCACACTGACAGTACTCCTTCAAGACCACATTGGGGGCTTTACGTACGAAACACCAATACTATGAAATGGATTCATGTGCCTCCGGTTGACGGATCTTTGGTGATCAATGTTGGAGATGCACTTCAAATCATGAGTAACGGGAGGTACAAAAGTGTTGAGCATCGCGTTATAGCAAATGGAAATGAAAACAGGGTTTCAGTCCCGATATTTGTGAACCCACGGCCTAGTGATGTTATCGGACCTTTGGCAGAAGTGATCGAGAGTGGCGAGAAACCGATATATAAACACGTACTCTACTCGGATTATGTCAAGCATTTCTTCAGGAAAGCACATGATGGCAAGGCCACAGTTGAGTTTGCAAAGGTGTAAAACAAAATCATATCTTTTGTTATAGTTTTCTGAATAAAGAACAAAAGAGCTTCATATGTATAAGCTGACTTCTGTATAATAACTTAAGAAGTTAAATTTTCAAGATTTGGTAGTTACAGCCAAACCTTTACCAGTTTAATCTAAAATTCCTGTCTAATATCGCGATATTATGAACACTGGGGCATTAAAACCTCTAAGAGCGCGTATATCAGCTATACAAAACCGCAAAAAACCTACACAAACAACAACACAACTGTTGCTAGAAGCAAAAACCGGATGTCAGAAACTTTACCAGGTGACCCATTTCCGGGTGGCCCCTCTGGTCCCATTGAAGGTGTAACCATTCCGCCAGTGCTTAGATTTGTACTGTTAAGAAAGCGATTTACACATCAGCATTCGATAAAAACACGGTCCTAATTGTGATATAATGAAATGTCCTATAAGTTTGTGTTCTTACCTTCCTGTAAATATGCACGACCCGTAACCTGCAAAATGAAGATACACAAACAATTAATTATTTTAGCAGCATACGTATTACAAAAGAAGAAAAAACAAGGGATATACGTACTCGGGTCAACCATGGTTGTTTCAGCTGTACCGCTAAAGTCACAAGTTCCACCTACGCTACGCATTCTTTGATAGTAATCGTTATAAGCATAAGAAGCATGGTTTTCTACAGTATCAGGCATATAACACGGTTGACCCGATTGGATAGCACTGCAGTTCGCCTGGCCCGGCCCACAAGCCCAGTTCAGCCCCTCTTGCAAGCCAGAGGTATCTGCTCCTTTTCTTGCGACACAAAACCCGCCTGAAGCATTTTTCACCATGGTTTGACCCAATGGGTCCATACTAAAGGTGTAAACCGAACTCCCGTTGCTAAAATACACACCATAGCTCTTTTCAGACAACGGGCCGGGCTTGTTGTCTTCATTGAACAGCTCGTAAATGTAAGTACTTACAGGAATTGTCGGCTGACTAGGCGGGCCTGAATTGTTCAAAACACGTTTAATCAAATTATTGCTAAACGTTTCAGCGTTTTTCACAGTGGCATCACGCTCGTTTGCACCACCGGCCCATGGCCAACCTGTTTCAGTCACAACAATTGGAACTACTGACTTATTATAAGCTGACATGGAATAATAAGCAGCATCCACCATGGCATCAAGCATGCTGTCATAATGGAAGAGTGTGTTCGGGTCAACTATTTGTTTGACCGGTGCCAACGGTTGAAAAAGGGCGTATTCGATTGGAAAAATGCTGTTGCTTTGTACATAACCGTAGTAAGGATAAGCATTCAACATGAAAAAGGAGTTTGTGCTTTTTAAAAAGTCCAGAATATCAGAAATGGTGGAGTTCCATGAAGAGTTGAAAATGGCGGTTGATGGCGGGAATGGCTTCGGGATAATGTCCATTGATATAGGGGTTGACACTTTGACCGGATACTTAAGGTTCGAAGAAACTAAGGCTTTGTGAAGATTTTTCATAGCAGGGACCAAAACAGGGGCGGCGTTTGGGATTATGGAAAGAACTTCACTACCAACGGCTATGGCGGTGATATTGGTGGCGGGTACAAACGCTGCAACATTTTTATTGACCCAAGAGGCGGCTGCAGCCGGTGATTGACCGATCCTTAAAACATCTTGATTAGTTACACTGACCATAACTTCTATTTCAGTGTCGGCGAGTGCACTGAGCAGGTGATTATCAGCATCAAAAAGGCGAACGTGTGTTATTTGATGGGATCTAAGGACTGCCACCACTTGTTCAGGTGATGGAAGGGTGGAAAGATCAGTGCCAATGTTTATTCCCACAAATGCACCTGCAATTTCAAGATTTTGGTACGATTTAGTAACAGGTTTGACCTGAAAATCAAAGTGAAATGGAGTTAAGAACAGTTGACGTTACCTAACGCAACGGATAAACTCCCAAACAAAAACAGAAGATATCCAAGCAGCATCGTTCCAATACGGTTTGACCAAAACTTTGACCAAGAGTCTTCACTCCTATAGTTCAAGATCAAAGGTCTAAATTGTTAAAGACAAAAGCAAATAGAGCAATGGGTTGTAAATTATTAAGCATAAAACCAATTCAACAGGCAGACATACATTTGATTTGGCAGATATTGTTAGATTACTTCATTTTAAGAACAAATTTATAAACTCTATGTAACAGTATAGCAAAATGGAGTTCAATCTTACAGAATACAGTAGAAAATTACTCTTCAAATATGCAAATAACATAACTTTTAGTGTTTTATGTTAATTTTGCTAGATTAGTTCAATCTTTACCACAAAATACCCAATCAAGCTCAAATCTAAATTCACACAACACCAGCACATTGATTATAGCAAGATTAAAGACAACAATATTCAAGATTTCAAGAAACCCACATTCAAAACACAAAATCCTAATCAAGCTCAAATCTATATTAACACAGTGCCTGCACATTAATTTCAGCAAGATTAAAGACAACAAAATTTCAAGATTCCAAAAAACCCACACACAAAATCCCCAACTGAGCTAAAATTTATACACACACTACACCTGCACGTTGATTTCAGCAAGATTAATGACAACAAATTCAAGATTTCAAGAAACCCACATACGAAATCCCCAATGAGTTAAAATTTGTACACACACTACACCTGCACGTTGATTTCTGCGATATTAATGACAACAAAATTCAAGATTTCAAGAAACCCACATACAAACCACAAAACCCAAAATTGAGCTAGAATCTAAATTCACACAACACCACATTGCTTTCCGCAAGATTAAAGACCACAACATTCAAGATTTCAGAAACCCACAACCACAAACACACAATTGAGCTAAAGTTTACATTCACACAACACCAACATTGATTTCAGTAACATTAAAGACATCAAAATTGAAGATTTAAAGAAACCCATATACAAAATACATGCAACGAAAGAGGAAACAACAGTACCCTAATTCTGAAAATCAGCGCCCAAGAAAGTTGTACTGTACAAATTCTTTATCAACAGAGCTTTTTACCAAATGAAGAACAATGAAAATGAAATCTACGGGAGAATCCAAAGGCACATTTAACTCTACGAAGCAGTGCAGAAGAGAGAACCAAAACAGGCCCCCATATCATACGTTTCAATGTATTACATAATAATTGTCTAATAAATAAATCATACCTGGCCACCACTAGTAAATTTTAAAAGATTTTATAAAAAAGAATCATTTTTTAAAACTTTGAAACTATGGGGATGTGGTTAGGGTAGAAGGTTCAGAGATCTTGCTTTGACCTTTATTCTCAAAATTTCTCTTTTTTAAAATCTTTATCTTAAAATTTGAGATTTTGTCTGAAAATGTATCGATTTTGCCATTTTGGTGCATTGTATAGAGATAAAATACATTTTAAATTTTATTTAACAGAATAATAATAATAATAATAATAATAATAATAATAATAATAATAATAATAATAATAATAATAATAATAATAATAATAATAATAATAATAATAATAATAATATAATTTATAATAATAATAATTTATAATAATAATTATAATAATAATAATAATAATAATAATAATAATAATAATAATAATAATAATAATAATAATAATGATAAAATCTTTGACATTTTAAAATATTTTTTTGGTTAAATAAGATGGATATTGTTTATCTTGTTAAAGACTATAATAAAATCTTGAGAACAGTTACAAATGAAATCTCTTTTATGCGAATTTTTCATTAGATACTGGTTATTTTCAATTTTCAAAAATATATATATTCGAAACATGGGCAAAAGCTGTAACTAAAGAAAAAGGCATAGACTAAAGTGAACCTAGGAATCTTTCAAGTGTGAACGCGAAATATTGTATTCATCTGCCACATGATCATTGTGGAGTGGTGTTTTTTATTTTTATATCACGATAGCTTTTTTTAGGTGTGTTTTTAGTTTTATAAGATGATATCAGAATAATTTTAGATGTATTTAAGTTGTTCTTAGTGGTAGCGGTTAGTAGTTAGAAACTTTTCATGTTTGACTATAGTCGTGGATGAGCCTTTAGTTGTAAAGTGTGCCATTTATCCTAGAACGTGTTTTTACTGGAACAACATATCTTTAATCCTAGGTGCACCTTTAGTTTAGATGCATCAAGTTCAATTATCCTCATTTAGTTGCATAAGTTTTCATGTGTTTCTACTCTTGTTGTCTTCTCCCGATAGTAATTTGATATACTATTTGTTTTCGTATTTGTGTCATGGTTATTTTTGAAGCAAATAGGTTATTGTAAGCTGTGATTGTGTATGGGTAGAACCTCTCAATTCCTTAGGTAGAGATAAGTTTGCTATAATTGAACTCTCCTTAGACCCTACTATATATCTGGGATTTTTATGGATAAGTATGTTTGTAGATGTTAAAAAAATTGATTAAAAACATAAAATAAATAAATAAGTCAATCCTGCCAAAAACATTTAACAAACGAAACATTTTTTTATACATCGAAGTAGAAGACAAATGCGCCACAAGTTGCGACATTAGTCCTTTTTGGATAGCAAAACTAAGTATTTTAGAAATCACATTTTTAGATCTTGGGCTCGTAATATTGTTATGCATGACCCGTTGAACACGACTAAGTAGTTCCACAGCCTCAAGCGCAAGAAAAACCAAAAGTATCAAATGCAAATGGTATAAACACGTGTTAGTTGTCAAGAAATGCTTTCTTGTGATTGTTTATTTTGCATGGTGTAACTTTTAACGTAGCTTGACCCATGTGAAACCCAAACCCATAAGAGGGGAAGCTCCTGTTAGATCCACACACCCTTGTTTCCATCCTAATCTCCCATCCGTCCAAAGACCAAATTATCAGTTGGTCTAATCATTGATTTGCCTTCCATCAGGTTAGTTAAAAAATTCACAGATGTTTTTTTTTTTAACTTAACAAAAATCATTATCTAACGGTCTAAGAAAGTGATGCTCTGAGACACTCAAAAGCAACTCTTTATCTAACGGTCATGTTAGCATATACTCTCTCTGTCTTGAATAACTGCTTGTATATCGTGAGAGTAGTTTACCTGTCTACCTCGTATAATTCTCTACTTTTAACTTTTTCCCGATTTGAAATTCTATTAACATTTTCACAATTTGAGTACTATGCGTGTGACATGCAATTGAAGTCGCTATCATAAATGCTACAAATAAATATAAAGATTCACAGATATATCCCATAAGTAATTTAAGAGGTAAAAGGTGTGAATTTATAATCATGGGGGGTCCCTAATTTATAACATCATTAAAAGTTCAAGTAGATTAGATCAACACAGCCACCATCGATCCAAATATGTTCCTCACGGACTAGCAGACCCATCGCTCCGTGGAGGCACGTCGTCTCTGTAGTAATCACGTGCTTCGCTGCTCCTACTTCTGCTTCTGCTACGGCTAGGACTTCTCACAGGGCTCCGGCTCCGGCTCCTGGGTTCATCATATGGTGGAGACCGCTCCTTCACCGGACTGCGACTCGGGCTCCTAGACGGCCCCTCATAAGATCGCGACCTCCCTCTCACTGGTGAGCCCGAGTATGATCTTTCACGACTATACCTTTTGTCTCGTGGTGATATTGACCTGCGAAAGGTTTTACAAATTTATCATTTTAAAAAACAATCTGAAAACATGTAATATTGTAATGTATGTGATACCATATGCAAGATCATATCTGCCTTACTAACCTTGAGTGATGCCTTCGCTTAGGTGGAGGAGAGTATTCACGGCCACGTGATGGAGACCTGGCATAACGAGGAGGTGGTGATCGGGAGTAACGGCGAGGTGGTGGTGACCACCTACGATCATTAAATCTACCACCGCCCCTACAATATAACATGAACCATATGTATAACCAACTTCTCACACACACACACAAAAAAAAAAAGGACTAATGTTTATTGAATTAACAAATCAAAAAATTCACCTTCGTTCTCTTGATCTCATATCAGCAGGTTTCTTCCTATTCTCTTCAGCAAAAACAACTGTCAGTTCTCTTCCTTGAAAAATCTGACCATCCATCTGGTATTTTGCTTCTGCAGCATCAGCAGGGTCTACGAACTGAACAAAACCGAATCCACGCGGTTCCCTGCAGTAGTTTAAAAATAAAAAATAACTAAAAAACGTTGTGTAAAATATTAAAATACCTGTAAAAGAAGTTGAGAAATTTGACAAAGTACAAGCCAGCATTTTTCAGGGCTGTTTGCAGAACTCAGAAGCAAAGTCAGTACAGCTTTAATAAGTGAAGCTTTGTTAATAACTATTTTATATAAATTTAGAGGCAGAGTTATTGCTGTTTGCATAAACATGAATTCCCAAACTGCCCTTTTTATCAATATAAATGTGGCTGCTGACCTTGAAATTGTTAGTATAATATGCCTTGAAATTCTTCAAGACTTGAAATCTTGAAATCTTCACTATCATACACACCACCTTCACCAGAACTCTATTACTTCAATTACATGGTTGATGTCTTCAAAACTTTTACCTCTACACAGTTAATTCTCAACTTCTATTTTAAAAATACACACCACCTTCACCAGAACTCTATTACTTCAAATACACGGTTGAGTCTTCAAACTTTTGCCTCTACACAGTTAAATCTCAACTTCTATTTAAAATCTGAATTCTAGGTATAAATATTATAGTTGAACATAAAAGATTTGTAAAACAGCATGAAAAATTTTTGACAGACGCCTATGAAACAGCATCAATAACGATAGGCTTCACAAATAGTGGAATTTCAATCCGCACTGACATACAATAAGATTCAAACTCAAAAAACTTAAAACCCACCAACCCAATTGGCAATGAAATGTATTATATAACACCACAGCTCACCCGCTATAATAATCCCTTGGCAGATAGATGTCCTTTAAAGGACCAAACTGTCCAAATGGCCTCCGAAGGTCTTCTGGCCTGTATTTTAACACAAATTAGTATGCAGTTAACTAAATAACTTTTAAACTATGTTAAAGGGCAATAAATAAGCAAATATTTTTTCAGATAAACAAAAGACTTGTACAAACAAAAATAAGCACACCGTTCTATTTAATTAAAATGAAAAAACACAGTCGTATGTTTCACAACTGAAAACAATATCACTACATTTACGGTAAAACAATTTATGGTGTTTACATATAATAAAATGGTCTGCAAGAAATCAATCTATGAGTAGTGCTTGCAAACAATTCATGTCTTACATAAATACCAACTTTATGTTTTCTACATGGTAAAATAAATAAATTAATAAATAAAAAAAAACCTAGATAACCTATTACAATGCACAGTTTATATACAGCATAACTGCATAAGTCCATGTGACAATAGCAATGCCACGATTACAATGAACATTTTCTACACAACATTACTGCAGAGTGCAAACAAAATACAAAATTAAATTAAAACCATTTGCGCATCAAAAAAGAATAACACTAGTACTATTCATCACATAAAAATTTTATACTTCACATATTTATCAAAAATCCTGTATGAAAAGTAAAAGATAATCATGAATATATACTTTTACCATAATCTCATTAATACGAGTATGATATTTAATATGATTTTGAGTTTTCATTACTAGTCTCTTAACTTTTATTTGTAAGTTGATCAAGTAGTTACTTTTTCATATAACCAAGTACATATAGAATTAAAATACATGTGTTTGGTTTGATTTCATAAATAACATAAATGAATTGAAACACACGAATGTGTAAATATAACTTATTTAGTGTAAAAAAATTGATATAAAAATTGTTGCACATATTGAACGTGAAATAATTTGGCGTTGCACTGTTGCCATATACCCACGAGGCCACGATACTTTTTACATCAAAATGATGCAGACGTTTGGCGCATACATTAAATATACTGTGAGAAACCCAAAAACAATATGGTAGCACATACCTACACTCAAGGCGGAGATTACGAACTAGAAGACTTGTAGGAAGATCTCTTCCACGACCACCACCATACCGTCCCCTGGGACTAGGACTCCTTCCACGACCACCACCGTAGCGTCCCCTTGGACTAGGGCTCCTTCCACTTCTACCATAACCACCCCTAGGTGGTGGTGAGGGTGAATAGCTCCTTCTACCCATTCTCAAGCTCTGGCAAGTACATATGAACAAAAAGCAATGAAGCTTACATCAGCCATAACATAAATCAGGACAAAATCATTAAGTAATAAGACTGTCAACTGTATACATGTATCCACGAAGAAATCAGGACAAAATCATAAGTAATAAGAATGCCCAATACCTAAAATAAAATTAGGTCTATTTGGTAGTTACAAGACATGAAACTGTGTCCCAATTGTGTCAAAAAGAACATATGCCTACCAAACTACACAAACCAATAACTAAAATACTCAAGCCTAAGTACAAATTAGCACAAAAATAGGGCCGTCAAGACGGAAAAAAAAAAAACCTATTTCACAAAACCCTAATTTTATAATTCAAACGCCTAACAAAGTTAATATCACTTGAAAAGTTCACAGTAAGAGATCAATTACCACTAATATAATAGTCGTATATACAAGGATTAACCAAGTATATTTGATTCAAATAACCAACGATGTTGAGATCGAAACCTCAATTTGTAGAAAGGCCGTTACGAAAAGAAGAAAAATCAAATACAGATGTCTCTTTAAAACAACTATTAAAGTAGGAAGAAGTTAGCATGAAGACAATAAATTTGTTACATGGTATGTTTTGAGGGAGATCCTTGAAGAATATGAAAGAGTGAAGTACTTACAAAGTAGGCAGAGAAGAAGATGATGAAGGGGTACAGCAGGCGACTTGAGTTCTGCAGACTAGGGTTTATTGAGAGTGCAAATCAATTAGCCAATGAGTCTCACCTTCCTCGATGACACGTGCTGTGCGTGTGGCCGCCTGACTCACCCTTTTTTAAAATTAAATAAAAAGAAAATCACATAAACGATCCTGTGTTTTAATCAGATTGCATGATTGTTGCCCAGACTTTAAAAATTATAAAGTTAATCTAAAATTTTATGTAGTTATTGTAATTTTGGTTTCGAAATTATATAAAAGTGTAAAATTAGTCCAAACTTTTATGTGTGGTTGCACTTTTTGTCCGTACAATCAAATTTTAAAGTTAATTTAAATTTTATAAATGCATAAAAAATAAATGAATTTAATAACAATGACTAAACATGCAATGATTACATAAAAGTTTGAATTATCTTTGTAATTTTTAAAGCTTGATAACCAAACATGTAATTTATTTAAATCACATGGACTATTTATGTAATTTTCTTTTAAATAAAAGGAAATGACGTACCAATACTTTTTACTTGCAAACATAAAAAAAGGTTGGGTTAACTCAAATTGTAGTATTGTAGAAAGGTAATATGGGTTACTATAATATACTATAAAACTTATGGGCTTGAAATGGGTCTGATTGGGTGGGCACTACCCACTAGCCCACCACCACCTACAAGACGGGCTTTGATTTGTTACTCAGCCCGACTTGTCCTGCCTATTTTTTAAACTTATAAATCGAGTAAAAGTTTTTTAAGACATGTTAAATGACGAAACAAGACAACCAGTTTTGTTATTATTGTTATGAATCTCATTATTAGAAACTAATTATATAACCTTAAATGAATCACGTAATTAGAAGCAGAATTGAGTGTGTATATATAAATATCAAACACATATATAGTAGACAAACACAACTCTAGTGTCAAGTTAAACTAAGTATCAATAAAACAGGTTATGCATAAACATGTTTGTCGTTGTTATGTTCCAAAACAATCAACTAGGTTACAACTCACAACAAAACCATCAAACTATGTACAAATTCTGCAAATACTATGATGACAGCCTAAGAGTATTCGTGGTTGACATTTGTTTTGTTGGTCCTTAACCATACATGCCTTTATTAATGTCCTAACAACCCATATATCTGCTGTACTTTGGTTTAATCATGTTATCTTTATAACCCCATGTGGTATGCATAACACTCATTTTGACCAGAGTTGTTGGAAGTTGTTTTAGTTTCAAATTATATGCCATTATATCTGAGTATTAAATATGTTTGTTAATTTAGTGCATATTATGTGAGTATTTTATTGGAAAGTAGTGAAAAGGACCCATCCAATTAGAGGCAATTTCATATATACCTCAGAACTTGTAATAATAACATATTAATAAAAATAATAATTATTATATCAAATATACTAATTCACAACACTTAAACTTTCATATTAATTTACCCATCTTATTAAAGTTAACTTATAATATGAATATTTTGTTCTTTTTCTCCTTACATTTTTGAACTCCAATCACCTAAATCCTTACTTAAGAGAAGGATATCATGCATTATTTTGTTGAGCAAAATGATATTATTCAAGTTGTGAGGAGATATATGATATTATACCTTACACTTAAAAACAAGGCTTATGAGAAAATGACCATCACAGAATCTATTCGTTTTTGTACCGGAGTTGAATGTCTACAAATTTGTCTCATATAAGTATATAACATGTTACATGTCTACACGTGTTGGCTCGTGTTCAGCGCATACATCTCTATGTGTGTTCATGTATTCTTGTAAATATGTCTTTATTTCTAGATATCTTCAATATATATAACATATTCAAAGTGAGCATAGATCTTAGTTGTTGATTTTAGAACAATGTGTTCACTGAACACGCGAATTGAATATCGTATCAAAATCATGATCATCTGGTTAGTTATTTTATACGTGCGTGAAGCATGCTTTAGCCTTTAAGCCAAAGTTGCACAAAAAGAATAAAAAGGTTATTTGTGTTTCATGGCATGTGAAAGCGCATATGCCACCATGCATACACGGTGTGTTTGACTTTTTAAAACCCCACAGCAATAGTCAACACAAGGCTACAAGAGTATGGTTGGGAGGGTGTTTTCTTGACTCACCCACCCGATACAATTGTACAACCTTTACTGCACAGCGTACTACTCACTATCATGATAGTCAATATATGAATTTTACATTTTCTTAAAGCTTTATTGGTGTTTACAAAGTCAACGTGTTGGTGATATAATTTATTTTGACATTTTTCATTCTTTAATCCTTGAACTTGACTTTTGTTGGAATTGCAATTCTAAAACTTATTTGAAGCTTTATTTATATTACAAATTGGCTCCTAATTAATCAATATATTAAAAACCAATCTATCACGCATCAAATTCATTGGTTTGTTATCATGTGCCACTATTGTTTTTTTTTAATTATGTTTTTTTATTTTCTTATTTTTATTGTTAGTGTTATTATTATTTTAATTTTTCCATTATTATTACTATTATTTTTCTTATTCCGAATCGTTTTCCCCTATCCGAACAATGATCAAACTAACAATAGCAGCTCCCGGTTCATTTTACGGTAAACTAAATCACTAAGTCAACATTTTGGGCGTGTTATGATTTTATCTTTTAGTCATACAGGAACACTTTTTATATTTATGTGATTAAATTTAATATCACAATTAAAACTATTTAATATTCTGTTAAGTAGAGGAACCTACTATTTAGAAGTTAAATTATATAATTACGAAGTGTAGAATAAATAAAAAGAGATCATAATTAATTTCTTAGAAATTATAGTTAATCTTAAACAAATTTTATTGTCCATCACAAGCACGTATTTTCAAAAGGTGGACCTGGTTTCACTAAGTGAGGTGGACCATTGGTTCTAGATGTTAATGTGACACCTCACCAAACCCTCTGTAATTGTCGGTGTGAAGGTGCGAATATGACTCGCTGAGGTGGCATTTGACGTGGGATTTCTTTTGTTATAAATGGTAACCTACTATGTTAGATGTCTCACATCATTACACCTAAAAAAGTTTGTTTCGTCGTAATGGGAATATAAGATTTTAAATTATATTCATTTATCGTTATAAAATAAGATTCAAATGTTATCTCTTTATCATTATGACAATCGTGTTAATCTTTCAAGATCAATTACAATTATTATTTTTTTGTTATAATACAATCATTATACATATACAAAAATATGTTATTTTATGTATATGTGTAAATTCGTAATGGTAAAAAAATTTACAGCAGTGTAAGTTATATTTACATCTGTAAATATTTACAAGATGTAAGTTTGACTTTCACTAGTGTAAACTTTTTTATGCTTACAAATTTATACATATATCTAAAAGAACATATTTTTGTTTATGCGTAATTATGTTATTCTAACAAAAAAATAATGATTTTATATAATCTTAAAAAGTTAACACGGTTATCATAATAAATTAGTTATTAGAACCCTCTCATACCATTATAATAGTTCTAAGAAATTTTAAGATGTATATTAATGATATACTTGTTTTTCGTGAACAACAGTCCTCTCTATATTTTGTGTTCTTATACGGACCTAAAAGATAGCTCGATGCACTACAATCGAATAAGATATTGAGATCGGATAAAACACAACATGTGTTAAAGAAATTAGATTTGATCAAGCAAACATTAATTAGAGATTTAGAGTTACTAAAGTCTCAAGCTCTTACCACTATGTCGCTCCTAAAGGTTATCTTTTTCCCGTTTTGTGTTAGAATCATGCGTACTTAATTTATGTTAATTATTTTTTTTGAACATATATTATTTTCTTTAATAATTTGATATTTAATTTAATCTCGTGTTATAACAGTATCATTTAGCTATCATGAGTCTAATTAAGCTTAACGTGTGAAGTTATACCTCAAAATTTTTTATTAAGTGAAATCTAATTATATGAGCTTAGACTTGAGCCATATACAAGCTTTTAACGGGTCCCCTCAAATGGTTTACAAACTATTTGACTTGTTTATAGTATTATAAGCCAGTCACCTAGCTAGCACTAAGGTTGTTCATAAAGTTCACGGCTCGTTTGTAAAAAAGTTATAAAAAAACTCGCTTGAATTAGTTTATTTGTAAATGACTCAATCTGGTTCGTTTAAAAAACGAACCGATTGTACAGAAGCTGAGCCTGAGCCAACTTAAGATAGGCTCGTTGTCTCGCACATTGACTTGTTTAAATTAAAGATTTTATTATAGTGATAACACCAATATAAAAAAAACATATAATAATATTTCTGTTTTTTTCTTATTTATTTTAAGGAAAGCCGTACGGAAAGTGACACCTGGCAGTGACTACAGCCGTGTGTTGACGGTGCCGCCACATAGTATCCGCGTCCACGTGGGGATCTAGTAGCAAACAGTTGGCATCATTTTCTTATTATTAGACTATTAGTTTCTTTCCATGTCAGATATTTTTAACTTTATCCAAGATAGAAATTAACATATTCAATTATTAAAATTAAAATTAGTATTATTAAGGCCTACATTGTACTTGATAACGATTGCATAAAGAAAACTATAAATACAATTGTTATAATGACTATCGTTATTAAACATTTATTTCTATCTTCTCTATCTCTTTATTTAAATACAATAAGAGAGATGAGAAAAAAAGTATTCGAATTATACAATGCATTTGCATTTAACAACACTTATTGTAGTCGATCTTATAACTACCCTAAATGCTAATGAATATAAAAATGAATCCTAAGAACATTTGAAAGTTGCAAAATCAAAGCGGATCAAACCGACTAGCAAAACAGAAAATTATTGACACTATATGATCATTTCTTAAATAAATCTCATATCATTCTGTTATGTTAGTAGAAACGATATTAGGCTATGCTAAATGTATCTTTTTAACTATCATCAACAACTTTTGAACGAGATAAAATTTTCAACGTTAAATAACTTCGGTTGTGAGCAACCATAACAGCTTACATTTTTATTGATAAAGCAGATAATAGTGATTATGTAGCGGGTATTCTATGAATAAAACATATAATGTTAATCAAATGATTAGTCAGACGTACATATCGTCAATTCAGTTACTAGCTTAGATAGAGTTATAAAAATATCCTCTTTTTACAGGCTTTGAGGTCATGAGGTCGACGGTCAACCTGTGGTTTAGTTAACCAATGAGCTACCAAAGCTTTATTTTGCTAATGGAAACTTCTTTTATAAACGGTTGCATTTTTATTAAAAAAAATGGGGAATATGTACAAAAAAAATATAGAAATACGTATGGTTATATTTTTAATCTTTTATTGCTTATGTCAAATAATAATGCACCACACTCTCCTGTGTGCTCTCCAGCTTGCAGTTGTATTTATTTAAAAACTAATATAGTTAAGTTCCCGCCATCCTCTAACAAGCTTCCATGCAGCCACCTCCCACTTCGAGAGAATCCATAATAAACACAAACTTATCATATTACTGAGATCATATTTATATTCATGTGTTAGTGGTGATATATCGCGCAAATTAGAGTGATTTATTGTTTTTCTTTACGTGGTTTGGTTACATTTAATATGTTTATTTAAAAATATTTATTTTGAATTTGACTCCCTAATGTTTGAAAAATGTTGTTTTTTCATCCAAAAATGCTAGCTCTATTGTTTTAAAATGTTAAATTGTTATCCAAGGGCGAAGACTCGGAAGTGGGCGATATCCATCGTTAAAAGGGTATCTTTCATATAAAAACGAAATCCTTATGTATGTTTACGTGTTGCAAATAAAATTTCTTTCACGCAATTCATGTTTTTGGATAAAAATGATAATTTTTTCAAACTTTTGGAAGCCAAATGTAATAAAAAGTTTTTTTGAATAAAATGACAAATATGACCAAACCACAAAAGAAAAACAACAATTCACTCACAAAATTATTTAAAAGATGTCGGAAAACCATACTTTTATAACTTAGTCATATGGAAACATTTAATCAAAATTTATTGTGGTAGTAATTTTTTATGTTAAACAATATCATCTGAAAAGAGATGTTGGGGTACGAAAACAATTAGATGATCTATATATATATATATTTTTTCAGTTTTACCACTTCTCTAACCGTAGTTGATATGTTGGTTATGTTTAATTTTAAACTACTTGACTTGATTAAACAAGTCAAAAGTATGTAGGTATATATTTGTTTTATTTTCTTAAGTTTAAATAGAAAGAAGTTAGAACTTGATATAATATCTCGTCTTTAAAATCTATCTATATTAATAAAAGAAGGTTTTGTATGCCACTTGTCATAATTCTAGAGCTTCGAAATTTTATTTTACCGCTTCTCTCTCCTAATAAATATCATATTAAATACAAATGATATTATTCAATTCTTTTTCATATTGAAAATATTTTTTATTAAATTAAAAAAATAGATCTTTCTACAAATGCAATTTGTAATCTATCTATATCAATAAAAGAAGTTTTTGTATACCACTTGTCACAATTCTAGAGCTTTTAAATTTTATTTTCCCGCTTCTCTCTCCTAATAAATATCATATTAAATACAAATGATATTATTTAATTCTTTTTCATATTAGAAATATTTTTTATTAAATTAAAAAAAATAGATCATTCTACAAATGCAATTTGTAAATAAAGAATTTTTTATAGAATAAGAAATTTTTTCAAAAAAAATATCAAACTTTTAAAAAACGCAATATATTTTAAAACCTGTGGATTTTAAAAAATAAAATTATTATGAAACGAAAATAATCAAATTTCAAAGTTATAATAATAAATTATTAAAAATGACATTTTTTTTTAAAAAACGGTTTGTTTTGAAACAATTTGTTTAAAACCCAACTTTTTTTGAAAAAAAAACAAATAAAAATTAAAAAAAAGTTTGAAAAATGATATCGTCCTTTTATCAATCGTACATAATGTCAATCATAATTTATATCAAAAGAACATTTTTTAATTTTTTAATTTATATTGATAACTATTTAATATTTTATTTATTCAACCCGTGTTATACACGGGATACTAACCTAGTACTTTTATATAACTTACTTTTACTTGCCAAATAAGATTATATTAGTATTAACTATCCACTTTATTATAACTATGATAGTATCAACCGATCTTAATAATGTTATTAAATAACACACAGGATTAAAAAATTATTCCTAAAAAGTTTTATATTATTGCGTTATTTGTTGTAATCTATACTAATAAATGATTACATGTGGTGACACGTATCATCACCATATCTCACCTCACAAAAAATTTTCCGTCTAAACTTTGTTTAACAAATTTTCCACAAATCATACTATATTTCTTACTTGAAGTTTTTTATTTTATTTTAATTTTTTTTTGAATGACAAGTGTGAAGTTTTTATTTTTTTAACTACATCAATCACAACAACCATTTCTAGGAATTTTGAATCTATGATATCAATCATCTCAAACCTTATTTAACCCTTTAAACCTTATGATCACAAATCCTTATTTTTATGTAATCGATTTAAAATAAAAATGATAGAGTTTAAATATTTGTGTTTACATATTTGAATTATATATATATATATATAACTTTTAACCCGTGTGATACACGGGCTAATAACCTAGTATATAATAATAACATTTATGCTTGTTTCCATCCGCTTGTCTCCTTCCGTGCACATAAAAACACTCACTTTTTTGTTTACGTTTCTAAATAAGATTATTTTTATTTTGGTACAAGGGTTGGTATAATTTTGACTTGCCCAATAATAGTTTATTCAAAAGCAAAAATTCAATATTCATTTGACACGTAAGGAAATGACTTAAAATTCAAAAAGGTCGAAATGTTTAATTGTTCAAATCTCTCTTTTAAGATACATTCAAACTTGAAAAATGTAAATAAATCAATTGAAACAAACATGTAAATATCATGTTGTGTTCATTGTTTCAAGGGCGTGTGCTTCCTGATTTCAAAGTGTTTATACGCTTAACACGTAACAAATATTATTTGAATGTGTTTTCACATTTGAATTTATAGTAAATCATTGTCAATAAAGCCACGTTTCTTGTAACTTCTTTTTTCAATACTTAGTTAATTATAAATATAGTTTATAGTATTTTTCAACAAGAAGAATCGCAATAGATTAGATAATCTAATAAAGGCAATAGATTAGATAATCTAATACAAGTACAAAAGAAAAAAATTATCCAAACCAATCATAGTAGGTAGTTATATTGTGCGGCGATTTAACACTACTAGAAAAAAATGAATTTGCTACGCGTGTTTCCGTCGCAAATGCTTAAGAAAATAGAATTTGCTACACATTTGCGACAAAAACAGTATGTCGGAAAAATGCCCGTGGCAAACAGTTTACGACGCAATATGCGACGTATTTGCAACAAAAAAGGGCATAGGAAGCTGCTACACATTTCCCACGTATTATCCTAATTACCTTAATTTAATCATTCTGAACTAAATATGAATTGCAACGCAATATTATTATTAATATAAAATACGTATTTTAAAAAAACGACACATTAGTTACGCAATGTCAGAATACGTTTTTAAAAACAACGACGCACTTTACGCAATGTTAAAATACGTAATTTAAAACGACGACGCATTAGCTACGCAATGTCAAAATACGTATTTTAAAACAACGACGCATTTGCTACGCAATGTCAAAATACGTATTTTAAAAAAACGACACATTTTCTACGCAATGTCAAAATACATATTTTTAAAACGACGCATTTGGTACAAACTTTTGTGTATTAGCAACGCTTTTGCTATAATTTTCAGAAACCCATATGTTAAATTTCTAACGCATTTGCTACGCAATAATTTTTTAATTAATTTTTTTTTAATAAAAAAAAAATCCTTATTTTTTCTGCTAAAAATATAGAAAAAAATTACTAAACATGCTTTACAAATCAATCACAATTTCGCCCACAAAATATGTTTTTCAAATCAACGATAAGTACTACAAACAAAATATAATAAATACAAATTACAACCACCGTTTATAGTATGTTTAAAGAACAAAAGTAACATGTCTATATAACAAAACGACTACTAATTACCAGATTGTTGTGTCCACTGACTCATGAAATCATTTAATTTTTTTAAATGTTTCTTGTATTTGTTCCATTTGTTGTTGTGCTTGTAGTTGGGTTTGATGTGTTTATTGTGACAACTTCTCCCTTGCCATCATCTACTCTTCAAACCAGGTTTGAATGTGGGCTTGCAAAGTTTCAACCTATAAATTCATTAAACATGTATAATAATTAGTGAAGAAACGATATAAAATAATAATAAACAAAAAAATTGTTTCAAATTCAAATGATAATTAGCAACGTAAAACATGATAAAAGTTTATCAGAGTCAAACTAATCAATTTAAAGCCGTATGCCATAGCAGAAAAAGAACGAAAAGAATGAGTCTTATTAATAACAAAGAAAAAACAAACATGTAATTAATAACAAATATCTAAATTTTTTCAGAAAAAGAACGAAAAGAATGAGTCTTATTACCAAGAAAAAACAAAGAATGCATATAAATATTTGCACACATGCACAAAAAGAACACCATAAATGCAACATATAGTGTCATAAGTATTTTAATTACAAAAGAACACCATAAATGTATCTAATTATTGGTTAACTGAAGTAATACAAATCATTAGCAGCCTACACGTCTACTAATAGTCTAACACCATGCATATTACATCAAAAACCAATATAAACAATCACAATTAACATCAATTTGATAGATCAAAGACCACACGAACAGTAAGAACAAACTATTACTTCTGAACAAACCACTATATGTTTATTGAAGTAATACTCAAAGCACATAACTTGAAATGTTGGTCAAATTTACAACCCAATTCTAACAATTGCCTCAAATAGTACTTAATTTCACATGTTCTAGCTTGAAACATTAACACAAAATTCCTAGAAGCAATTAGCAAAACACATGAATATAGTCATAAAAGGTAAACTTGATTTTGAGATAAAGATATGAGCATGAAGGATCATTACCTTCATGTTTAAATGAGAATTTTCTGATTTGAATACATTATTTTTCATTGTTTAGAACTTGAATCCCAAGACCATCAAAATTATGTTGACTATGAAGTAAGGATTTGCGCTTTATCTTGGCCCAACTTTATGTTGCAAGTATACTGCTTTTGTAAAGACTATTAGAAATAAATATAGAATTCCTGTAGTTAAAAATGTAAATATTGTAACATTTGAAAGTGTTAGTTAAAGAATGTATAATCAAATTAAGTAAACAAAACCCAAGAAACAAAGAGGATAATATTTACATTTTGATTCATGCATTTGGATGCAATTACATTTCAATAAACATGGCTTTTTCAAAAATCAGCCTAATGGATAACCGTCTTATAATCAAGATAACCAAATTTATTAAATTCGGAATACCAGTTATAAACCACTAACATCAAACGTGTATTTAATAGTAATTGTTGCATATAAACTTCAATACGTATTTAGTTTTCAAACGTGGAACTCAAAGATAAACAGATGCTTCAAGATTGACTCCTTATTATATTAATTTTTCCATCATTAGTCATTACACACTTTATTATTTTCAATTCCAACTCTAATTAAGCCTAAACTCGCTGGAATTATACAATTGCACAACAAACATGTAAGTCTCACCGGAAAATCAGAGTTCTGAACATTGATCGAAGTTAAACGATGAATTGAAGTACCTATTTTGGCCAGGCGATTGATCTAGTACTTGAATGTTCATGAGGTCCGAATGCATATTCCACTCCATGAACTAAAACACAAAATCAAACTCAAATTCAAGTGCATAGAAACTAAAATCTCCATCAAATTAATCAAATCACTCACGATTACTGAATCGATTGGATCAAAAACATCAAAAAAATGCAATAACACTTGCAATCAAGTTACGAGATCGGAACCTTGAACGCTGGAGTGATAACATTGATGCCAAGCCAGTAACCATAGCTATGAATGAAACATCAAATGTAATGAACCTTTGAAACTGCTTTTCCATGTTCATAGTCTTTCAAAATCAGAATAGTAAGTTAGAGTTTGACAAAAGACTATTTTTAAACCTAATTAATATCATCTTCTCAACACACATATTAGTACCTAAATAAATGTAACTGAGACATAATCAAGCAACATGATTTGTGGTTTCATTTTCCTGTTCCTCTGTATTTTCCATGATGAACAATTATTTTAGAAGAAAAAATCATACCTGAACCATCGTTGAATAAAACAATCGATGAAAGAAAAATTCAAATTTGCAATCGTTCGATCTAATGAACCATATTCAAATCAATTTGATAAAACCAAGTGATTGTCTACCCTAGAAATCATCATCATCTTGTTGAAATCATATTTCCTCTTCAAATCAAGTTTATGTAAATCAAGAACACAAATAAACCTAACAGCACTTGGAATCATTAGATTTTTGTTCTAAGAAGAGAATCGAAGTGCTTAATCAACCAAACAACAAAGTTTCTAGAACAAAGAAATCAAAGAAAACTTAACAGGTTAAGAAGTCGACGGAGATAATGCAATAAAGGAAAGATGAAGATGAATAGAAGCTTAACTGTTCGTAGGTTTGCCGTGAGAGCACCGGCGGATGGGAGGTGCGATGGTTGTACCTGCCGTCGATTGGAAGGAGAGGGGTGAGAAGATTGATTAGGGTTTGAAGTGGTTGTGATGAATAGGTTTTCTTATAACCCGAATAGCAATCAGGATCAATAAGGATCCGCGTGTCTTGTTTTAAGGGAAATTGCGTCGCAAATGCGTCGCATTTTTCTTACACATTTCCGACAGACTTTTTAGCTTGTACGTATTTTTGTTTTTTGTATTATTAATATTATTTTTCGTCGTAAATGCGTCGCTCTTTGCTACACATTTGCGACAGCCTTAATAGGGTGTATGTATTTTGGTTTTTTATATTATTAATATTATTTTCCGTCGCAAATGTGTCGCGTTATTCTACACATTTGCGACACAGGTTTTAAATATTATTTGTTAATGTTACTTTAGTCGTAAATGTGTCACAAAATTCTACACATTTGTGACACACATTTTAACTTTCATTTATTAATATTACTTAAAATTAATTATTGTTTTGGGTGATATTAATAATAGAGTTAATTTCACTTTATTATTGTTAATGACTATTATTATCTATATTATTATTATTTATAATACTTATTGTTTTCAAAATCACAATACATTTTTATGTGTGTATAGATATATGCGACACGTGCATTTGTGTATGTATTTACCGTTTGTATTTGTATGTGTGTGATAGTGTTAGTGTGTGTATCTGTGTATGTTAGTGTGTGTGTGTTGTATGCATCTCAACGTGTACACAAATAGATTCATTCATGTTTGTATAATCATAGAATTGAATTGAAGGATATGCATGGCAGTAGGATGTGATAGTGTATACGCATAGGTACGTAAGTGTATAATACGTGTAAACCTGTGAAATAAATATAATTAGCATATAATAAAGTTATATGAAAAAAAGAGGAGAAAACAAACTACATTTATGTCTAAAACACAAAAACAACATAGCATTATAAGAAATGTGTATGAAATGTGAAGCAATTTGCTACACATTTGTGACCAAATTGAATGTTTTGTCATAAATGTGTCGCTTAGTGCGACACTTTTGCGACACAAGGAAATTGCGAAGGAAATACAAAACATCTTACTACATATTTCTTACCAAACTTTACGTTTTGTCATAAGTGGGTTGCTTATTATGACACATTTGCTACGCACTCACTCATAATTATAAAAATGACAATATTCATATAATAAGAATAATATAATGATAACAAAAACATAATAACTATTATTAACTCTATTATTATTATTATTATTATTATTATTATTATTATTATTATTATTATTATTATTATTTATTTTTGTTAGTATTATGTTATTATTATTTACTATGATTATTTTCTTTATATTAGTATGTTTATATGTCTTTTGTCGCAAATGTGTCGAAAGTTGTGACACATTTGCGACGCAAATGTTATTTTTATTTACTAAAAATAATAATACTACGTATTATTATTATTATTATTATTATTATTATTATTATTATTACTACTGATACGCATCGTTAATATTAATAATATTATTATAATAATAATCATAATGATGATTGTATGTGTGCGTGTGAAAATAAAAAACAAAAATAATAATAACATGGTAAAAACAAGAAATCAATATATATTAATATCAATAATATTATAATAATAATAATCATCATAATGATGATAAATTGATAATATATGTGTGTGTGTTTGCATATGTTTGTGTGAAAATAAACAACAAAAATAATAATAACATGATAAAAATAATAGAACAATATATAGCGTCGCAAACTTGTAGCAAATCTTGTTACGCATTTGCGACGCAATTTACGATTATTAGTGTTTTTATTTTGTTTTTTTTCCATAATAATAATAACAAAAGTAGAAAACAAACAAATTAAAGTTAATAAGCATTATTAAATTTATTTTACTACCCATTTGCGACGAAGTTGTTGAGTAATTCGTCTTTAATTAACTTGGGTCAGCATTGTGTCGCAATTTTGCTACGCATTTATGACAAAAGCTGGAGTTTATAAAGTTTTGTCGCTTTCTTGTCGAAAGTTTGATGGAAAGGTGGGGTTTTAATTTTTGTAGAATATCTGTCGCAATTGTGTTGAAAATTGCGACACAAAATTTTGTGTCGCAAATTTGCGTAGCAAACAGAGCAGTTTTGTAGTAGTGTAAGAGGTTGAGTGTTAGATGGTTAATAAGAGAAAATTAGATGACGTTCAAAAACATGTTGTCATTCGGACTATTGGAGATCAACACCTAGAAGGAGTAGACAAAACGAAGGGCATATGCTAGATTCGGAACTTGGATGACTAGGACTTATAGTCTCATACGATCAGTTGGACGATCACATTACCTCTTGCATTAGATCTTGGATAGACATTAGTTTTTAGATGTTTTGCTCTTAGATCATTGGATTTTGGATTTTAATAAACTATATCATTAGAAACATTCTCATACTCACTCTCTCATTGGAGTTTGGTCACAAGACTCATTGCAAGAATAGTGCTAGCAAGAATAGTGGTAACAATGTTTCTTCTCTTAAGTCATATACTCGACCTTCAAACATGAGTAAATCAGACACTGTAACATGTATTTTGTTGTGATGATACACAAAAAAAAAATATACATAACACGTCTCATGTACATGTAATGTTTTCATGCGTTATTGTTATGTTGATGGTATCCACTGTATGTATGTATATTTATAGTTATATACAAATCATCTCTATTTTGAATAACACAAACTCATTAATATTTTTTAATTGTTATTGTATTTTGTACAATAGAATGGAATCAATATTTAAGCAATAATCTAAAAATAAATCTTATCTTATCTTACTACTTTAATAAAAAGGTAAATGGGAGTGTCACATGTCAGCATCACATTCATTCTTATCAAATTTTTATCGCTTTTGTTTCCTATTAAATAAGTAATTAATAATTACTAATAATATTTTTATTTATTTAGTTTTACATTATAATTAGTTTTTTTTTAATAAAGTAAGAAAGAGATCTTTGTATTGATGCTATTTCTATAGAAATAGTTTCTATAAAAAAATTTCTAAAAAATAAAACTATTTTTACGTAGTATTTTAAAATTGGTTTTTCTAAAGTAATTTTTTTCTAAAATAAAAATAATTAAAATAGAGAGTTATAGTAAGAAAATTTTTAAAAATGAAAATTTTTTAAAATGTTATTTTGAAACAAAATATTTATTTATCTTTAAAAGAAAAACAAAGAAAATTAAAAAGTTCATATTGTTGTTTTATTACTTATAGTTATTACTAATACGTAATTTCAATGATATCATGTATTAGTATATCGTTTTATAATTAATAATTTTTGTTCAATTTAATGTTTTATTTGTTCAACACGTATAATATACGGGTTTACTAAACTAGTAACAATATATAATGTTATGTAATTTAATTCCACCGCAATTATCTTGATATGGTTATTTTTAAGTAACACATAAAAACACAAACTTCTATACTTTAATCATCTATTTAGTAATGAGCCTGACACGTCTTTAAAGACAGAAGTAGAATGGACTCATAAGTTTATCATCAAATGTTAAAACAACCAATTTTAAAGGAATGATACGATGATAAAACTTGAGTTTCTGCAAATATTTGAATCCAAATTCTAGATTTCTAAGTTTAACCATTCAAAGGTCACATTACATTAATAAAAATTGAGATGGATATTCATACTTTTACTACGTCTTCGTTGAGATTACGATTGTGTGTAAAAGATTTAAAAGGAAAACGTGTCTCTTTCACATTTGACATAGCGGGGCCTAGTAGAATTGAATGCATTAAAGTCTACAAATTTAAGTCAACTAGTTGTTTTTTCCCCGCGCTACGCGGCGGGAGTCAAGTCAATTTTTCACATGCAATGCTATGTTATTTTAATCGTTATTTGTTTGGCTCGTCTGAAATCATAAAATTGAAGTTTGATGGTGAAACTCAAATATACTAAAGTTTAGTAACCAATTAAACTCGAAAAAAATAAAACTTCACTATAAATAGTTTAGTGGCCAAACTTTAAAATCCTAAACTTACGTTATCAAAGTTAAAAAAAATAGATCGGTGGTCGAACTATAAGTTCCAAAATTTGGTGACCAAAGTCAAGCACTATGCAGCGGGAGTCCAATTAATTTTCCCCCACGAAGGTTGTGCTATATGTCAACATATAATCAATGTTTGATGGCGAAACTCAAAAGTACTAAATTTAGTGACCAAACTCAAAAAAGTAAAATTTCACTATGAACATTTTTATGGCTAAACTCTAATGTTCTAAATTTTAATAGCCAAAGTCAAATAACCAAAAATTAGAGTTAAAAGTGAAAACACTTAAAACTGATATGGTTAAAATCTAAAAATCATAACTTTACTATTGATCATTTAGTTTGGTAATTAATTATAGAGTAATGTAAAGCATAAAAAATAGCAAAAAACATAAGACATATATTATTGTGGCCAACAAGAAATTTAATAGTTCACTATTCATTTGCTTTCTATTTTAATCTATAGAGTAATTGATAAAATAATAGTATTACATCAACCTTATACGTCTATTTTGAAACTATATTTTATCAAATTGATTATAACAAAAGAATCCTCCCCTCAAATCCAAGATTAATAATAGGTATCATTTCATTTCATTCGTGAACACGATGTTCGACGAAGGCTAGACACAAGGTCAGGGCCGGACCTAGAGCCCTAGGATGGGTGTCAACTGACCCCCATGAAAAAAAAAATTTACGTACAATACATGTAATCAAAACCTAAGCGACCCCGAAGAGTTTTTTACACCGACACCCATGAAATTTTTTGTGATCAATGACAAAAAAGTTAACTTCAAATTATACTTATCATATACTTGCTAGTGCTTTATGGAGGGATTTTAGAAAAAATGTTGGTTATTGAAAAGTGAAGATGAAAAGAGGAAAAGATAGTTAACTCATATAGCCAGAGAAAACAAGAAATAAAAATACATATGCCTTCTTTGCAAGACATTTCTTCTTCTTTGTTCTTCGTTTTGTAATAACACAATCATATTTTGTAACACAATCATATTGTTCTCACATTCAGATGGCATAAACACAATCATATTTTGTAATAACAAATTAAGGTGTCTCGATGACCTACCTCAAATGCTATAACTTTATATTAATTATATTTTTTAGATTACAAAGGAGTTATATATATTTTTTAACGACTAACACACACTTTTAAAACTACACTGACTAAATTAGGCATGTGCCCGGGATTAGACCCCATGTCTTCCACTCAAAGGCAATTGCCACACCACAGACACCACTTTGGGGTGTGAGCAAAGTTCACCTAAAGCAGAAAGAATAAGAATTTTCCCAAAAGTAAAAGTCAAACTATTGTTTGGAACTGACTTATTCGAGTCGTCCCAAATATGGGTACTAGGGATGTACCTTTCATTGTCGCTTCGACTAATTCTGTAATATTATTATAAATAGAAATTAATAATTAAAAGTATTAACAATAGGATCAAAATAATTAATAGAATTTATCCTAAATCATTTACATCTAATTCACTGTAGTACTGTATTCATATCTCCTAGATGGAATATTGTATATGTAGAAAAATTATTATTGGTAAATATCATATTCCAAAGAAAAATCAAAACGTAGTTTGTTACAATTAAATATACATATCAACGTAACAATACAGAATATAATCTTAAATAAACATGCATTTATTTTTGGCAACAAAATATACCGTGTTACATGCGCTATAAATATAAGGGTTATTGGATTTTGATAATTTTAACTTTCATTTATTGGCCGGGATTAAACCCAACTCAAAAAATGTTTACAGACACTCTCAACTTTTAGCTTATTTTCTTTCAACGATCCCAAACTAACTGAGAGTTAACACCGTTAGTTTTTCGATGACATGGACTGTTTTTATGGCCAAAACACTAAGCAAAAAGTTGAAACCAACCCTAAAACGCGTCAATCCCCACCTTCTGATCTGAACCACTTAACTCATTCGAGGTAGATTTCAGGTGACGTTGAAGACTAGACACCAAAAAGCAGACTTAATGGAGGCTGGACGGCGGCGTAGTTGAAAAATGACTCAATGTTGGCCCCATTTTATCAAAAAAACTAACGGCGGTTAACTCTCATTTAGTAAGAGATCGTTGGAGGAAAATAAATTCAAAGTTGAGAGTGTCTAAAAACATTTACTGAGTTGGTATTAATCTCGGCCAATAAACGAAACTTAAGATTATTAAAATCTAATAACCCTAAATATAATAAAAGCTAATATTTAAATCTATTAGCTAAAAGTTAAAACCAATAGACAATCGTCCATTTATTTTGTCCATATACCACGGCCAATAGTTTGGATAATCAATATATATGTCTAATAATAATCTTAATAATAGTGACAACGTTTTTGTATCATTTGGATCAGAAGTTAATTAAGAAAACATTTGCTGATAAGAAAATTTTAAAATTAAGAAAACATTAAAATAATCCTTATTGAAAGTCCGTGAGAGATAAAAATAGGCAAAAGTAATTATATTAAAAATAAATTTTAACGCGTAAAATTAAATTCTATTACATGCCTGTCGACTTTTATTAAACAATAAATACACACATTTCAACATTGCTACCACTTGAGTAAACATCTTAATATTAAAGTTATTGTATTGTAATCTTTCTATTCTAATAAAAAATAATAAAAAAATAACTAGTGGGACATGTGACAACATCATATTAATTCACATTAAAATTTTTTTGTTTTTCTCTCATATTAAATAATTATATTATTATCTAATAATATTACTTAGAATTTTTTAGATTAAAAATAATTTTTTTTATAAATTAAGAAAGAGATCTTATAATTAATGTTATTTCTAAAAAAATAAAACTTTATACAGTATGATGTTTTTCTAATACATCGAACATTTTTAAAAATATGAAATATTTTAAATCGATGTTAAAATTTTATAAAAAAATAATTAAAATGACAAGTTATAATAAGAAAATTTTTAAAAGTAATATTTTTAATACAGTTTGTTTTTAAACAAATTGTTTAAATTAATTTTGGGAAAAAAATTTAAAAAGTATATATCATTGTTTTATTACTTATAAACCTTACTTATACGCAATTTCAACCATATCTTATCTTAAAATATCAATTTATAATTTATAAATATTCATTATATTTAATATTTTATTTATTTAATCTGTTTAATACACGTATTTATTAAAATTAGTAAGTTATAAAAAGAGTACTCTTTATTACAAGTAAAATTTAATTTTCAAGAACGACGGTAATAATTACTGTTATAATAACATTAATGGACTAGCAACACGCTATACGAAAAACAAGTTGCAAACTTACAAAGTGTAAAAATAAGCTTGAGTGCAACAAAAATTCGATCAATTCTTATTACAATTTTTAGCTGTACTTCGAAACCAATTAAACGATAAACGCATGATGTCGTTCCCCATGAATGAAAATTCTTGTGACGCTGAAAGCTTTCATAATAGAAAATTGGAAACTATAATCTATTGCACAAAATTATTAAACCACACTGATAATTTAATTATTAACATTCATAACTTTTATTTTTGTTATCACAATCTTAGTCACGCACTATTCATAGGTTTACATTTTATTTCGTCCTGTTTCGCTTACAATAAATATATGTTTTTCCATTTCACTCATAATTATTTTTGCGAGTGAAATCAAATGAAAATTAAGTATAAACCGATAATTACAATGTGAGTGAGGATGATTTTGACAACAAAAGTAAAAAAAATATGTGTGATATTAGCTAAACTGTTAATATGAATCATTATTAGTTTAGCTTAGAATCTTATAATTTACCTATTTTAAATAACAAATGTCAATTTATTAATTTCCCAACAACATTTGCTCCAATGGTTCTGAATGTGTAACAAATGTTTCTGTCTTATAGATCGAATGTTAAAATACCACAATAAACGTATTATCTGAATATTCGACCTCTAAGGAAGAAGTCACTTATAACAGATCCGAAACCATTTAAGCAAATGTTGTTAGAAAATAAATAAGTTGACATTTGTTATTTAAAATATGTAGATACTAGATTTTAATATTACAAGTACAACTATTGTATTCACAACTTGTTGGGGGTATTTGGATAAGAAGGAAAGAAATTGAGTTCTAACAACAATTTTATCCCGACCAATAAAATTATCCACGTCATCAAAGATGATACTTATTTACGAGTGAAACACAGAGAAAAGTTCAACAAGATAAACGAGAATAGATGGTGTGATTTCAATATTTTTGACGTTGTTCCTTAGTCTTGTAAATGTATAAACTTGTAATCTTTGTAGTTCATTTTGTTTTATAACATTTTTCGTTCAAAAAAAGAGCCATTAGAAAAATCAAATTATATATCTTTAAAAATTAATTTCACCATTGAAGAGACACGCCTTTAGAAAACATTAATTTATTATTTTCCACCACCCCTCAAAACTTGTACACACCCTCATACACCCGAAACTGCTTGATGGCTTCTATTTAAGGTGTTCTTCGCCATCGAATTCGACATACAAGTTCCTCTGGCATTCTTTTTATCCAAAAGCAAATACAAAGAGCACTGATTCAACGAACCCAATCAAATTCATTCAAAGAACATTCAAACCCACCTCATATCTCCAAGGTATCACACTTATCTCTTCTTTGATTCTTTTGAATCTGTTTAATTTTTGCATCTTTTGTTTGATCCCACAAGGTGTTCGATGAAATGCGTCAATGGGTACCCAAGTATCATATGTTATGAGTTCAGAATCTAGACCGTTCAAGATTTGATTTTTTTGCATACTTACTTGTTTGCTTGATGGGTTTCCTGTAATTCTTTGGTGGGTGAACAGTGAATGTATGTTTATGTTCTTTGATTACTTCAAACAGGCAATGAGTGTTGTTTGGCTTATGTGATTAGCATCATTTACTGCTTGATTTGGTCAATTAGCTTAGTGTGGTATTTGTATTTGCAAATGGCTATTTGCCCAATTTGCAATCTTTCTTCTTTTATAGTTTTTTTGTCAATTGGGTGATATCACAGCTCATTACAATCCTTATTGTTTGCTGTTTGGTTTTATTAGTTGTCACTTCTGGCCAGATACAATTGAACAAAAACTTTTTGGTGTAACATCAAATGCATACGTGTTGTAGAAATGTTCTATTAACAGCATGATCTTGATTAACAAGATTAGACACTAATGAAATGTTTTAACAGGAAAATCAAGTGTTAGAGGCTCTCAAAATTTCAGCATACCTTGTGAACTTGCATGGGGTTATCATTTTCATGCCCATTTGCAGCATATACAGATATAGAATCAGCCTTGAAATCCATCAATTTAGAGGATGGTGAGGTTAAAAATTTGGGGCTATCTAGCAGTTTTAAGATCCATGATTCTGAGCCATCTGCAATGCAGTTAATGGGCTCTCAAATCATGAAGATTGATAAATCTGTTAGCTTTAAGGTTTCTTTGGATAAGCATGTTGAAAAGACCGAAATGCCCCCTGAATCCCCAAGATCTGATAATGCTTTTGAAGATCTTGAACCAGGGAGTCCTAAACATGAAGCAGCCACAAAACTGCAAAAGGTTTACAAAAGTTTTAGGACAAGAAGAAAGCTAGCAGATTGTGCAGTTTTAATTGAACAAAGCTGGTATGTTGTGTGAATTTTTTATTTTCAGTTTAATTACTGAAATCATGTAGATTGTACTATTTCTGATTTATCTGTATTTTAATGCATTATTATAGGTGGAAGTTGTTAGATTTTGCAGAACTTAAAAGAAGTTCTATATCGTTTTTCGATCTTGATAAACAAGAAACAGCCATTTCGCGCTGGTCCAGAGCAAGAACAAGAGCTGCAAAGGTAAGTATACAATAATACAAACCTTTTATAAAAAAAATGAATTAGGTAGCATTATGAATCCTTCATAAATGCAACAAAATTTATAAAATTTGTTATTTTCTTGATTTTCCAGGTTGGAAAAGGCTTATCAAAGAATGGTAAAGCCCAAAAGCTTGCCTTGCAGCACTGGCTTGAGGCAGTAAGTTAACCAACTTTTACATTAATCTTTTTTTTTTTCTAAAATTTAAAGTGATATAATTATTAGTTATTAATCAATAATTTAAACTTATCTTATAAAACAGATTGATCCAAGACATCGTTACGGGCATAATCTTCACTTCTATTATGTAAAATGGTTGCATTCTCAAAGCAAAGAACCCTTCTTCTACTGGTAAGTACATTGTCAGTTAGTCTTGATTATAGCAACATTATCATATTAATATACATAGTTCTGTTCTTAACCTAATATAGTATTTAATAAAAACTCAGGTTGGATATTGGAGAAGGAAAAGAAGTGAATCTTGTTGACAAATGTCCCCGATCAAAACTTCAACAACAATGCATTAAATATCTTGGCCCCGTATGTCACTTTTCATCTACTAAAGTTTCGGGTTTTTTTTTTTTTTAAACGCAAAGAAAGAATGCTTACCATTTTATTTATTTATTTCTAACAGATGGAGAGGAAGGAGTATCAGGTTGTAATAGAGGATGGAAAGCTTTTATATAAACAAACTGGGGAATATGTAGACACAACTGGATCATTAAAGGGTTCTAAATGGATTTTTGTTTTAAGTACGTCTAGAACTTTATATGTTGGAATAAAGAAGAAAGGTTTATTTCAACATTCAAGCTTTTTAGCTGGTGGAGCCACATTAGCAGCTGGGAGAGTAGTTTCAGAGAAAGGTGTTCTAAAGGTAATTTGAACTTAATTAACATACCATCAATTCTAGCTTCTTAACGACATATAAACTCTTTTGTAAATTTATGCTAATATTGTTTCCTATATGTGATTATTTAACAGGCTATCTGGCCTCACAGTGGTCATTATCGTCCCACCCAAGAAAATTTTCAGGATTTTGTTTCATTTCTCCAGGACAATGATGTGGATACAACTTATGTCAAGGTAATAACAAATATTCCAAAGTTTTTTTTTTTACTTTTCTTTATATGCTAGAAGATAACAATGCTGATTAATTTCATGCTTTTTGATTATTATTGCTACCAGATGGATTCAGATGAAGATGATAGTGAATCTCTTAGCAAGCAGGGCACTAGCCTTCGTATAAGAACATTCTCATCAGAAGAGGATGTGAGCGAAAAAGAGCGCCTGGATACAGAAGACGTGCGTTTAGAGGATAATACCTCAAAAATGGCAATTGTCATGAAGCAAGTTACTACTTATCCACCATTGGAATCACCGAGGAAATCAAGACTGTCTCGATCATCCAGCAGGAAACTAAGTACCCTCAGAATACCAAACAAAGATAACACTTTATTGAACTTCAACAACGAGAATCAAGCTGATGAAGCAAAGAACTCAATAGGATCCCCGCAGATTCAGGTGGCGCCAGAACATGACATGTCAGATGATGAAGCTGAGCCAAATTTAGAGAAAACAGTTCCTAAAAAATCTATCTTACTAAGGATAGATTCACATAAAGGGACAAAATCATTTCAATTGGGAAGACAGTTATCGTGCAAATGGAGCACGGGAGCTGGACCTCGCATTGGGTGTTTGAGAGACTATCCTACTGAGCTGCAATCACATACATTGGAGCAAGCAAATTTATCTCCAAGAAGTGCTCCTTGCAACCATAAGCATGTTAATAAAAGTTTGTTTCATAGTACACCTTACAGAACAAGATCTTCCCCAAGCCAAATAGGTGAATTTACAGATATTTTTTGATTAATTATATTCTTTATAGGGTGAATATGAAATTGACTTAGGAATTTAATTCATTCTTTTTGAAGTTCAGATGATCAAACATGTATACAGCTTAGTTTTCTTGTTTTTTTACTTATACAGATACAGGTGGAAAACAAAAGTGTAGATGTTACATGTGTATTCATTGATAATCCTCTTTTTACAGTTGAATAATAAACTGGCAGAAAGTTCTTTTAGTTTCTTTGACCTTGCAAACATATTACTGTTCAGGCTGTACTTTATGCATAGATGGCTGTACTTTACACCGTACACTTTCTCATACTTGTCACTATAGCAATCTTATCTGTAAACGCGCAATTGCAGAAGATTTGCAGGAAAGTTTGATATGGTATTTGATCTTTTTCATAAGTGGAACAACTTTGACTCTTGATTAGTCAAAGTTGCAAAAATCAATGCTTTGCTTTGAGTTTACTTGGATTTTATGTGGAAATGATGTCTCATTTGCTTGTTGAAACCGTATAACAAACTGTAGATTCAGCAATTCATATAAAAATTTCATGTATAATTAAAAGAACTAAAAAGCACGTCAAGTTTGCATAATACAAGACATGTATGATGATACATTAAATAATTCATGATCATGAATATAATAAAGGTCAAAACTTGTCTGGCGTAAAAACTGTTGTGACAATATATAAAACAAAGATCCATGATTTAAGTCATTGTGCCTGATATAAAACAAAGATCCATGAGAACCAAATATTCTTAGCCCTAGGTTTTGGTACAACAATATTATGAAGCTGTTTAATCATATATTACTGCAAATTGCAGTTCTACTTGTCCTTGGTACCATCTTCAAGGCCCCGGATTTCCTTTGAGCAATGGAACATGGTGAATACATGTGATTGAGATGCCCAACCATCATTTTAATAATCTTTAGGGATTTACATTAATTGCCACTCCTATGAATGGATCTTAATGCTTTCACATTGGTGATTTAATCAAGAAATTTGATTCCCACATGTATGTATTTGTTTATGTTGAAAGTTTTTCAATAAACATTTGTTTAGTTAGTCTATATGATCATAACTTTCTATCATTAGTTAACTTATACATCATGTATTTGGATCTCATTTTTAATAGCACTAATTGCCTCAAAATATACTAAACTTTTAATGTAATTGTGTTTACCATACTAAAATCATTATTTTTAAATGTAGCAAACTTTGAGAGTTTTACTGTTTTATGTTATGTTAGACCGAAAATCAGAAAATTGGCTATATAACACGGATTACATGATTGATATTTATTGTATTTGTGTGTAATGGAGTTTTAATAAAGAAAAAAAGTTACATATGATATGTAAAATTGTTGATACTACTACTAATAATAATAGTTTTACACTTTTACTTTTATTAGAATAACTCAAAAGCAAAAATGATACAAAAGTAAAAACAAATGAGGGGCTACCTTTTGTTAAAGTCACCCTTACATAAAAAAGGTAAATTAAAAGATAGCACTAAAGCTAAACACAATTATAATAAGCATCTAAGTTTAAAATGTTTTGATGACATTAACCATAAATCACAATATAACTTTCACATGCTAGCTTGAACGTGCATCCCATCCCATAAATTAAAATGATGAAACTTTTATCATCTTATTGATACATAAAGTTAAATTTAAATTCAAGAATTCTAATTATTTGAAGAAAAATTGTATATCATTTCAACCAACACAATACATTCGAATGCTTTTTATGATCAATTGATCATTGTTCAAAGAACAGACAAGAAGCAGGCAACATAAAACATTAAGGTACTATGATTAATATATTATTGTATTTCAAATTGTTGGTTTATGTTGTTGAATTCATGCATGTATACGACAATGGTAGATCAATCATGGAGTAATTAATTGATAATTGTGATTAGGAAGAATCTTATCCTCATCCACTTTAAAGTTAAACCGACTAGATGTATGATTTGGATAGTTGATATTGGTTTGAGAGTCTTGATATTAAGCTCAACAAGTCAAACATGTTGGTCAAGTTTAGATCACACTGATTTGACTTTAAATTCATGACGCTATGGATTAGCATTGCTTTATTTCATTTCACTGTCCTAAAATACTCATAATTATTTAAAAATATTTTAAAGAGCAACCCTTGTGAATATTAGCCCTTGAAGCTTGAACAAAAGGTGTAAGTAGCCAAAAAGGGTATCCTTCTAATGAGGTGTGTGAGTTGGGTTGGATGTAAATGAGTCGAGATGTTTGTATACTACTTGAGATCTAATAGCTAATAGCTCGAATTAGAGTAGAATCTAATGAGCTCGAGTCCAAGTCTCACATGCCAAGCTTTAACTAGGCTTGCGAGCCTAAACGAGCCTGTTATATATAAAAACGTGTATTCAGAATGTATATACATATAAGTGTGTGTATTTATATAATAGTAATTATTTTATAAATCATGATAAATGTGTGTAATTATGCACATAGATAAAAAAATTAAATAATAAACAATGATCCGGGCTCGAGTAAAAAAAACTATTCACGAGCCGAACTCTAATAAGTTAAATGAGCCGAGTTCAAGAGCTCGACTTCGTCTTAGTTACACCTTAAGATAAAAGAACCTAAAAAACATGTGTCTCTTGTCTAAAACTCATCAACTTAGATGGCTTGAAATGGCCAGAGGAAACCCAAATCATCTTGATGTATTAATCATTTACTGCCCTTGTTTCTTTTGCATGATGCTTTAAGTTCATCTATACGTGTAATTAATGTGTCATATAACTGCTATTAACACCATTAAACATAGATTTGAACCTACAACATAAATATATCATTTACTATTAGAATAATGAACCCCCAGAAACAATTCACGTGTCATGTGATTTAACAATTTTTACAACCAAACGAGGATGTATATTTTTATTTCATTACACACATAAAACCAAAAAGTTGCATGAGTAATTTAAGGAGTGAACAAAACAAGATTCCATAATTAGGGCATGAGAAATGACTAAACATGATTATTATACTAACCTCGATATCCCCAAAAGGTACATGAAAATTTGTTTTTTTCCATCAATCTCCTCAAAGATTCAAAATAGTCACCATCTAAATATAAAAACAAAGAAATAACACACAGAAAAAGAAAAAACATATATTAAAAATGTACCACTAAAACACACACGCACCCCACCATCCTAAAACACTGCTCTCATTCAATCTCTCATCATCATGCATCAGTTGCCCCACTTTCATCACTTTGCATCCACACCACACCAACAAATCATCCCTTCAAATTAAGAACAACCTCATCTTCCCATCAATCGTATACCCAAAAAAGCACAATCTTTGATTCTTTCCTCAGTTTATGCTAAAAATGTTGGAATCTTTGTTTATTCCCATGGTTTTCAAGATTCCCATCAAGAATATCAAAGGTAAGAGCTTTAGAATCATATCTTTCAATCCCATTTCATGTTCTGGCTCTGTATTTGCTCTTATAATCTTGTTGGGTCTTGCTGATTCTGTGTTATGTGATAAACGCTCTAAGGATTCAGCTTCATTAGGGTTTGAAATTTCAGGGTTTAGTTATGGTTCTGATAGATATTTTGATGATAATGGTAAAGCTAAGAACTTGATGTCTGAAAATGGGGTTTTTGAATTTGGGTTTTTGGAGAAAGATGGTGAATTTGTTGTTGGGATTAGGTATAATTTGGGCCCCAAATCTGCTAATGTTCCTGTTTGGACTGTTGGTGGTGGAGTTAGGGTTTCAATTAACTCAACATTCACACTTTCAATGGATGGAAGACTGATATTGTTTGAAAACCCTAGTAATTCTATCATTTGGAGCACTGATACCTCAAAAATGAATGTTGAAACAGTTAATCTTTTGGATAATGGTAATTTAGTCTTGATGGGAAGTCAAAATAAAGTGGTTTGGCAAAGCTTTGACCGACCGACCAACACATTGCTCCCTGGTCAAACTCTTAGTTACCCTCAAAACCTTAGAGCCCCTTCTACCAAATCGATTAGTAGTTACTATACGTTTGTGATTAATCGTGAAGGGCTAGCTCTAATGTGGGAAAGTAATGTCACTTATTGGAGAACTTATTTAAGTTCCTCATCTGCTACTTTTAAAGAAGTTAGATTTAATACAAGTGGTGTTTTAGAACTATATGATGATACAGAAAAGGTTGTTTGGTCGATTTCAAGTAAAGATTTTGGTGAAAGTTCAGTGAGTTTGCGACATTTAAGAATGGATCAAGATGGGAACTTGAGAATTTATTCATGGGATGATGTCGTTCATACTTGGAGAGTAGGTTGGCAAGCGGTAGAAGATCAATGCAATGTCTTTGGTTCTTGTGGGTTATATAGTGTTTGTGGTTATAATTCCACCGGACCCATTTGTGATTGTTTGTATTCTGACCCCTTAAATTTGGGTAATGAGTTTCCTTCACCTGCTTCTGGTAACTCGGGGTGCAAGAAAATGGTGGATTTAGGAAACTGTAAAGCACATACGAGCATGTTGGTTATGAAACAAACAGTTCTTTATGGACTTTATCCACCTCATGATGTTGATATGATGTTAAATGAAGAAGATTGTAAAGAGTATTGTTCTAAAGATGCCACTTGTTATGCTTTGACTTCAAAAAACGATGGGTCGGGTTTATGCACTTTGAAAAGAACCGTTTTTATAAGTGGATCTACATCCCCTTCGATACCTTCAACTTCATTTTTAAAAGTTTGTTTGGTCCCGCAAGCGGTTGCAGCAAAAGGAGCAAATCCGAATGTCACCCCGAAGGTTGTATCTTTACCATTTCGAGGTAACTATAGAAGAATTATAAGCGCGGTTGCTTTTGTAGTTCTTGTGACAGTTATGGTTATTCTAGTGGTTGAAATGTTTATCGTGTTGTTTGTTTATCAAAAGAGGCGAAACAATCCTCAAAAGGGATCACTAAAAGGGGCTAAAACGAATCTTCAAAACAGCCCTTTAATTCGATTATCTTACAAAGAGATACATGAGCTCACATCAGGATTTTCAAATCAGCTTGGTTTTTTCGTGTTCAAAGGTTTACTTTTCGAAGAAACGGTTGTAGTTGCAAAGGTACTTGATACCACAGTTTTATCAGAAAAGGAGTTTATAAAGACGGTCTCGATCTTGGGCGGGATCCACCATCGAAACTTGGTGTCTTTAAAAGGATTTTGTTTTGAGCCGAAACATAAGGTCTTAATCTACGAGTTTATCAATGGGTCCCTTGATAAATGGTTATTCGACGGAAAGGAAAAAAACTGGCAAAAAAGAGTTGATATCGCGGTTGGAGTTACACGTGCACTCGCGTATCTACACACTGAGTGTCAACTCTGCATACCTCACGGGAACCTGAAACTTGAAAATGTATTAATAGATGAAAACTTAAGCCCGAAATTGACTGATTTTGGGATCAAGAGCTTCTTACAAAGTGAAGGCGCGTGCTCATCCAACGAGTCACCATCCGAGAGGGATATCTACATGCTCGGGAAGCTGTTGACCGAGATTGTATTGTTAAGCAGGGAACCAGTTGGGGATAATTTGGATCAAGTGATGGAGAAAGTGATGCAAGAACAGAAGTATTTAGATAGCGATGACTTGAGAGGGGTTGAAAGAGTCGTGCGAATCGCGTTGTGGTGTATGCAAAATCAACCATTTTTAAGACCTTCAGTTGGTGAAGTGATGAAGGTGTTGGAAGGTACACTTTCTGTTGATAGACCTCCTTCAAGCTTTGCTTACAGAGATGGTGATGATGATGCAGATGTAACAGCTGCAGGTGTTGGAGAAATAGAACCAGAGTCATAAAAGGTAGTTTTGTAATTTACATGACCTTTGTAGTCTAACTTTAGATTGTAGTTTGCTAGCTTTTAAAGGGTTCAAGTTCTTTTTGTCACATATGGACCCAGATGAACAGAAACTTGCAGATTTGTTGATAGTTTTGCTTTCAAGAAAAAACAGTACCTGTTGTGTGTACACGTATATGTATATACATACATACACATACACGTGTACACATATAGGTATATGACATATGTATAATGTATACGTAGACATATACATATAATACATTTGTCCACTATGCTATATAATACATTTTTCCACTATGCTTCACTTTTAAAACGTAATACCAGACGTCCTTTTGATACGATATATAACATAATACACATATAGCTAGTGTTTTCACTAAAACATTGTCTGGTAGTCGTGTATGCTATTTATATCACAAGTTGCACGTGATCAATGTTTTATGCTAAAACTTGCAACTTGAGAGGGAATGTTAGATATTAGTAATCTTGTTAAAATAAATTGGATGGTGAAATGCCCAATGGTCCATTTGGTTTGTAGCGTTACAATAAGAAAGTCATATCAATCTCTTATTACATTTGTGAGCAATGATAGCGATGTAAAGATGAGTCTTAGTGATGGTAGTTTGTAGAATTGTAGGGGTGTTTTTAAGTCAAATCATACTCGAAAATTATTCAGATTCTAAATTCCAATTCATGTGAAATTTGAGATTTGATTCACTTTGAATTTAATTTTTTAGATTTGACTCAATTTGAATTCAATCAAACTATAATTTATTTGAAATTTATTTTAAAAAATCATACAAACTTAAAACATTCAGAAGTCAAGTGACCAAAATCTAATTGTGATGTTGAAAATACAATTTCAACCTACTAAATTGATAAAAAAAAGTTTAAATAAACCAACAACTAACAACATTTAAAACGTTCAAACTGATTAGTAAACATATACAAAATGTTCAAAGTTACAAGTGCAAACACCTAAATCTAAGCTCTATATAAAGAACATACAAGTGACAAGTGTAAACACCTTAATTTAATTTCAATTATCAAAGCATCTAAGTGGTTTAATGGTATGAACGTGTGTTATATGGTTTCCTTTCACAAAAAGATTAAAGGTCCAAGTCTCTTCATAAAACAAATAACATAAAAGCATGTTTAAAACGTACGAGTTCACCGTTAAACGATTCAAACTATCAAAAGCAATAGATAAAGGGAAATAAACCATTTTTGTATTATTTTTCTTTCTATAATAAAAACTCACAAATCCTTTTGACGTGCTTTTAATTTTATACTGTAACTAATTTACAATAATCCTTCATCAATAAGACTTAAACACATAATCTCAAAGCAGTTTTACTTAGGCTAAAGCCTCTTAAAAATGTTTTGGGTTTAAATTCGGACACGCTGTAAATTATTTTAAAATAAAAACTATTAAGTAGTGTTTTCATTTATAAAATTTTAGTTATACCATTGAGTTTTAATCTAACTCCTTAAGATAATATACTAATGCCATGTAAATATAAAAATATTATAAGTTCAAGTCTCACTTTAAACAAAATACTCATAGTTGAGTGAGGAGATTTTTTAATAACCTGTTTATTCCTGAAGAGGTTGGGGATGCGATACCAATTAAAAAAACAGACAGATAAATAATCGAATTAAAATAACATCTAAGTTGTTTTAAAAAAATTAGTTATCAATCGACCCGGACATTTTGTAAGAAACCGCCGCAATAAATTTCCCTCTAATATTCAGAGCAAAAGAAATGATTTTCCTCTTTTACCCTACCACCACCACTCTATCTGCCCCTTTGCCCTAGTTATACTATACATCCGCCCCAATCCCATCACACTTTCCACCTCCTCCACCACCATCATCACCCTCGTCACGCCACCATCAATCACCACCGGCGTTCACACTTCATCGCCAATGGATCCTCAGGTCCAACAAGCACAGCTGGCGGCGATACTCGGAGCCGATCCAGCGCCGTTCGAAACCCTAATCTCTCATCTCATGTCATCATCCAACGACCAACGATCGCAAGCAGAGCTTATGTTCAATCTATGCAAACAAACTGATCCGAACTCGCTGTTTCTCAAACTCGGTCATTTGCTGCAACTATCGCCTCACATGGAAGCTCGTGCGATGTCAGCGATTCTGTTGAGGAAGCAGTTGACTCAGGATGATTTGTTAGTGTGGAACAGGTTATCTCCGGCGACTCAGTCTTCGCTTAAATCTATCCTGTTAACTTGTGTGCAGCAAGAGGAAGCGAAGACGATTATGAAGAAGTTGTGTGATACTATATCGGAATTGGCTTTGAGTTTGTTGCCGGATAACGGTTGGCCGGAGTTGTTGCCGTTTATGTTTCAGTGTGTTTCGTCTGATTCTATTAAGCTTCAGGAGTCTGCGTTTTTGATATTTGCTCAATTGTCACAATACATTGGGGAGAGTTTGACTCCGCATATAAAGCATCTTCATGGGGTGTTTTTGCAGTGTTTGACTACATCTCCGAGCTCTGATGTGAGGATTGCTGCTTTGAATGCGGTGATTAATTTTATTCAGTGTTTGGCTTCTGGTGATAGAGATAGGTTTCAGGATCTGCTTCCTGCGATGATGGCGACGTTGACCGAGGCGTTGAATGGTGGGCAAGAGGCTACTGCTCAAGAGGCATTGGAGTTGTTGATTGAACTGGCTGGGACTGAACCTAGGTTCTTGAGGAGGCAGTTAGTGGAGGTGGTTGGGTCTATGCTGCAAATAGCCGAGGCGGAGACGTTAGAAGAGGGGACTAGACACTTGGCTATTGAGTTTGTGATAACCCTGGCAGAAGCTAGGGAGAGGGCACCTGGTATGATGAGAAAACTGCCACAGTTTATAAGCAGGTTGTTTGGTATTTTGCTGCATATGTTGTTGGATATTGAGGATGAACCCGCTTGGCATACGGCTGAAAATGAGGACGAGGATGCAGGAGAGTCTAGTAATTACAGTGTTGGTCAGGAGTGTCTTGATCGGTTGGCTATTGCTTTAGGTGGGAATACGATTGTCCCAGTTGCATCTGAGCAGTTACCGGCATATCTTGCTGCTCCTGAATGGCAGAAACGTCATGCTGCTCTTATATCTCTTGCGCAGATAGCTGAAGGATGTTCAAAGGTGACAATATTGTTTGGAATTCATTTTTAGTAGATTCGTTAAGGTTTAATTAGCTAAATACATATTGGTTAACATGCAAATAAGTCCATTCTTTGCTTTCTATGTTATGCTTTGTTTGTTATTCTCATAGAGTATTGGAAAACAATACCACATCGAGTAAATTTGTGATCTTTTGCATGAATTGATTTTGCAGGTGATGATCAAGAATTTGGAGCAAGTGGTGTCAATGGTCTTAAATTCATTTCAAGATCCACACCCACGCGTGAGATGGGCTGCAATTAATGCAATTGGGCAATTGGCCACAGATTTAGGCCCAGACTTGCAAGTCCAATACCACCAAAGAGTGCTTCCAGCACTAGCAACTGCTATGGATGACTTTAATAATCCACGAGTTCAGGTTAGTAGTGTTATTTATGTATATTTGTTGTTGTGCTGTAGGTTTAGTACTACTTAATAAATGATAGAACTTCATATAGATACTCGTTGAAGATCGTTTTTACTTCGAGTGAGATTCTTTATTTGGTTGATGTCCTTCGGAACTCGATTTAATGTAATGGACTGGCTTACTGCTAGTTGGTATAATATATTGGAATTTGTTTTCTTGTTAGTAAAAGGGATACCCAATAATGGAGAGAAGTTTTTGATTATGTTCAAGTATGTTCTTAGATAAGTTGAGTTAGCTACATGGTCTCCCTGGATGTTGAACTTCTGGCTTTTGGTTGTTATTATTTATATTTCCTTTGATGCACTTCTGGCTTACGTCTTAGAATCTGTATTACTTTGAATCTCTGGCTTTCGTTTATTTTGCGTGACATCTTAGAATTTTGTAGCATGTACTGTTTTCTTACAAACTGAGATGGTGTTGTGCTTGACATAATATAATTGCGAAAGGAACAATTTATCCCCACTTCTCACTTTCTAATATATTTTTATTTTTGTTTTGCAGGCACATGCTGCTTCAGCAGTGCTAAATTTCAGTGAAAACTGCACCCCTGATATCTTAACACCCTACTTGGATGGTATAGTGAGCGAACTGCTTGTATTGTTACAGGTAAAGCACTGGGGGTGGAATCATGGGTGTTGCTATGCATTGTGAGTAGAATAAGACTTTAAATTTGTTTAAATTGAATTAATGATGTTTTGTTTGTTTTTCTGTAGAATGGTAAACAAATGGTACAAGAAGGGGCCTTGACTGCTCTAGCATCGGTTGCTGATTCATCACAGGTAATTCTACATCAAGTATTTAATTATTCACATTAAAACTTTACACTGGTTGTCCCACTCAGTCACTCAGATATATTGTGCATCAATAGGAACACTTCCAAAATATTATGATGCGGTTATCCCTTATCTTAAAGCTATATTAGTGCATGCTAATGATAAAGCTAATCGTATGCTTCGAGCTAAAGCCATGGAATGCATTAGTTTGGTTGGAATGGCTGTTGGGAAGGAAAAGTTTAGAGATGATGCTAAGCAGGTTTGCTTTCATTTGTATATTGTTCATGTTGTTTTGAATAACAACTATGGGAAAAGTATATCCTTGCCTTTTCTTTTCAAAAAAGTGTATATAATATTGGTAATGCTTTATGATGGTTAAGGTGATGGAAGTGCTCATGTCGCTGCAAGGATCTCAAATGGAGACCGATGATCCCACTACCAGTTACATGCTTCAAGTAGGTGTTTTTATTTCAACGTACATTCGTGGTGTTTTTATAAATTATAAGCTTGTGCTTATCAACCCTGTATGTTACTCTCTGGTATTGTAGGCGTGGGCCCGGCTATGCAAGTGTCTAGGACAGGACTTCCTCCCTTATATGAGTGTTGTTATGCCTCCTCTGCTTCAGTCTGCTCAACTAAAACCTGATGTCATCATTACATCAGCAGATTCAGATAATGAAATTGATGATTCAGATGATGAAAGGTACCATATTTTCATTGCTTGTTTACTTTTTTTAATAATATTGAGAGTTACATGCCTTGCAGCATGGAGACGATTACACTTGGTGACAAAAGAATAGGGATCAAGACTAGTGTTCTAGAGGAGAAAGCAACTGCTTGCAACATGTTGTGTTGCTACGCAGATGAGTTAAAGGAGGGTTTTTATCCATGGATTGATCAGGTTGCTTTTTGTTTTTTAGTTATTTGTTATTTGGATAGTGTTTGGTTGATAGGTTTAGAAATGAAGGAATGCAATTGATGCTCGTTAACCCTTTGTTGTTTGAAGGGTTGGAAATCGAAAAAGAAACTTAAACTTAAAGACTCAAACTGATGGGACAGTTTTTTCCCTCATCATATTTTTAACATTTTCTCATACAAATAAAAAAGCAATAGCTTTTCACTTGGTTACTTTAAAATAATCTGACCTTTTCTCATTCCACCCATTATTAAACCTGTGTTCATAGTGATTCCTGGCGAACAGACCAAAGATTATTTATTGTTTTGGTACCGAATAAGTTTTAATACACATGCTTAACAGGTTGCCCCAACCTTGGTGCCACTTCTCAAGTTCTACTTCCATGAAGAAGTTAGGAAAGCGGCTGTTTCTGGTATTTCGTCTGATTTTTTCTCATGCTACATTTTCTCAAATCAGTGGCAATACATAAGTTTATAATGGGGTTCATTTATCTTTGGTAGCCATGCCTGAGTTGTTGCGGTCTGCAAAGTTAGCCATAGAGAAAGGGCTTGCTCAAGGTTGTAATGAATCGTATATAAAACAGCTGTCTGACTACATAGTTCCTGCTCTGGTTGAAGCTTTGCATAAGGTGATGCTTTTTCCGTTCATATAGTAATTTCTAGAGGCTACACATTATTAGTCATTTACTTATTAGTGGGTTGATTCAAGTTATGCTATATCTTTCAGGTCAAATGGGTAAATGTGCTCACTTTATTGTTTTATATTTTTGCAGGAACCTGATACAGAAATCTGTGCTAGTATGTTGGATGCTTTAAATGAATGTATACAGGTTGGTTGTTTCTCTTTTTAGTGGTTTTTTTGTTCCCATTTCATTGAAGATCTGAATTAATATTACAATCATTATAGCTTTAAACAGTGCATATAGAATGTTGAAGTTTTTTAAAATTAAGTGTTCTTTCAACTTGGTTTCAGGTATCTGGGCCACTGTTAGATGAAAACCAAGTGAGAAGCATAGTGGATGAGATCAAACAGGTAATCACAGCAAGTTCAAGTAGAAAAACAGAAAGAGCAGAAAGGGCTAAAGCTGAAGATTTTGATGCCGAGGAAGGAGAATTGCTTAAAGAGGAAAATGAGCAAGAAGAAGAAGTCTTTGATCAGGTGCTTATTCAACAATCTGCTTTCCCATACTGACCTTATTTAAATTAAATATCATATTTTTTTTATATTTCCATGTCTCACTAATTTGTTGTTACAGATCGGTGAAATACTGGGAACATTGATAAAACATTTAAATCCTCCTTCCTACCTTTCTTTGATGAGATGTCATCATATTTGATGCCTATGTGGGTATGTACTGTGTGTTACCTATCAGTTTCACTAGAACCATTTTTAATCAAATGATTCAATAGCTGGGATCAATTTACTTACGAGGCTTAGTTGACATTCATAAATAGCATCTATGGGAAATTTTGAAACCCTTTTAGAAGTTCTAAAGTTCCAAGTCACCCTTCCATTGAAAAATTTTGTTTACTTAGATAAACAAGAGAATATTATGCTTTGAGATAATGCATTGATAATTTTGATTTCTTTTCATTTATTCAGTGAAACAATTTGTTTTTACTAATTTAACTTTTTTTTTACGAAATGGGCAAATTTGAGAAATTTTATTATTTTTGAACGGTAAATATGCTGTTTTAAATTTAGAAGGGTGAATATGAAAATGTAAACATCTTAAAGAGAATGTATGAAAGTAATTTTTCTTTATTTGCCAAACTTGGTTATTTTTCTGTTTAAGGTTTTTTTTAGGGTTAATACTTAATAGTATTTTTACTTGATTTAAGGGCAAGGACAAAACGGCTGAAGAAAGGAGGATTGCTATTTGCATCTTTGATGATGTGGCAGAGCAGTGTCGTGAAGCAGCTCTAAAGTATTATGACACATATCTTCCTTTTCTTCTTGAAGCGTGCAATGATGAGAATCCAGATGTTCGACAGGTCAGCATGATGGCCGACCAAAAATTTCGTTTCTGATTTTTCTTATGATCTGAACCATAATTTTTCTTTTTAACTTTTTAATTTAGGCAGCTGTATATGGACTTGGAGTGTGTGCAGAATATGGTGGTTCTGCAATAAAGCCACTTGTTGGAGGTTAATATAAAGGCCTGCGTTAATTGCGTTTGCATTTCATTCCATATTTATAAATTTTGTGTACTTAATTTTCAGAGGCTCTGTCAAGGCTAAATGTTGTAATTAGACACCCTAACGCACTCCAGCCTGAAAATGTGATGGCATATGATAATGCTGTTTCTGCTTTGGGAAAAATATGTCAATTTCATCGTGATAGTATCAACTCCACTCAGGTGAATGTGTGATTCATTTTACATTTTTACTTGTAAAAAAAGTTTTGATTATTATAATTGTACATAATCATTATATTCTTTATGAATCTGATTAAGGGTTTATGCATGTTGTTTGTTTGGCAGATTATTCCTGCATGGTTAAGCTGTTTGCCAATCAAAGGGGATCTAATTGAGGCTAAAGTTGTTCACGAGCTGCTTTGTTCTATGGTTGAAAGGTAAGTGGATACATGATGCTGTCTTTTGTTTCACCCCTTTTTTTTTTGTTTTCTTCTTTTTTTTTAATAAAATTTTGTAATCTTTCTAACAAATCTGGCTCTCTATACTACAGGTCAGACATGGAACTTCTGGGCCCCAACAATCAGTATGTGCCCAAAATTGTTTCTGTGTTTGCTGAGGTTTGTTTTCTTCTATTAGTTAGTGTTTTTTCCTCAGTTACCATTTAGTAAATGTGATGATTTCGATCGGTTTAATTGGTACGGGTGTAATATGTTTGATCTGATGGATTGAACGCGTAAAATAAAATCATATTAAATAGACCCGTCAAAAGTCATTCAAAGTGTATTTATAAGGAAATAAGCCTCTTTTAGTCATTTTGTTCAAAAAACTGTGCTATCTTTAATATAAAATCGTCTTTTTTCAATATTTGACATGGTAATTGTTTACAAAAAATGGACAACAAATGTGTCAACCCATATGATCTGAACAACTCAACCCACCTGCTCTGCCCCGTTACCTTTAGTTTTACTATAGAAGTTGCATTTGTCAACCATAATTATTGAAGTACAAATGTCATATGTGACACAACTTAACTAATACCTACTTCTGCTAACTTTTTCAATCTTAGTTTTTACAAACTTTTACAAATTCTACTTAACTAATTGTATATTTTTATTAGTTAACGTAAACTTTTGTCAAATTTCAGATTCTCTGTGGCGGCAAGGATCTTGCAACAGAACAAACAATTAACCGAATAGTCAATCTACTGAGACAACTTCAACAAACACTGCCGCCCGCCACCTTTGCATCAACATGGGCGTCTCTACAGCCACAGCAACAACTTGCGATACAATCCGTCCTTACATCATAACTTCATCATCCGTCATATATACATATACACACACAAGAAGCTTCTGGAAACACCTGCTTCTCGTTCTCTGTGGAAATCGCTGTTTGTTTTTAAACGTGTCACCCATTCTTTGCGACATAAGATCATTTTTGAGCGTGATATCACGCAAAAACCTCGGACGGTTGTTTGGTTGAGTGAGAAAATTGTGAAGAAAAAGATGTATGTTTGATATTACTTTTGTATATTGTACTACTATTGGTTATCTATGGTTGTAAGATTTGGTCGGTCGGTCGGTCACCAAGAGTTGTTTAAGGAGGGCAACTCTATGTTTGAGTTTTGGGTTTTTCATTATTTTGTTATATTGTGACATAAATTTATAAGTTATTCATTTGGCTATTTATTATTGATCTTTAAGTTATTTTAATGAAAAATATCATTGCATTCTTTTTTTACTAATATTGATGGCTTCTTTTTCGCGACAATCACGACGTTTAGCTACATGTGACAATTATGATCAAATTCCTTCAAAATATTGATTTGGGTAATAAACTCAGTTATGAGTTCTATGGATGTATTAAGATTACACAATGAGTCATTTACCTTATTTTCGTGTTTTTTTAATTGACCTATTTCAAGTTTGATTTTTATACAATCAATAACTATATGCAACTAAAAACATCGTCTAGGGCAGATGTTCAACAACATTTTTGGCTAAAGCGGTTCGGGTTAAAACTAGTTTTTTAGGAAAAATGATTGGTTTGATTTGAAATTGTATTTTTTATTTTTAATTTGTTTTGATTTTGACTGTTTGCAAACCGTTTTCAACATAGGTTTTCTAAACTGGTCACGGATTTCCAGTTTCTAACATGGTAGTTTCCGAAACGGTTTAACATACCTTTTTTTTCCACTCTAGGCGTGCCTATATGAAAGTTGAGCCCATGATTAACAAGGAAGGCCCAATAAAGGTGTATGGTGTGAAATAAAGGTGACAAACCATTTTTTTTTAACCGGATCAGGTTTTTTCATATGTACAAATTGGTTTTTTTTTTTCAAACCGGTTTTTCATTTTGGACCGGTTTGTAAACCGTTTTTTTTAAACAAATCGGTTTTTATCCCGGTTTAACTGTTTTCTTAATTAAAACCAGTTTACAAACTGATTTTGGGTGTCGGCTAGCAAACTGGTATACACCGCCGGTTCGAGTCGGGCTAGGAATCGGTTTGGCTCAAACCAGATTGTTTTTTTTTTAACGGTTTTTTTTTTACACCTCTATGTGAAATGCCTTGACCACCCTCATGTGTGGTTATTTGAAACTTCTACAAGAGCCCACCAATACCTTGTTAATCAATGGATAGTAGAGATGGACCAAAAAATAGGTTTGAAAACCCGAAACCGACAACTTGACCCGAAATGACCAGGTTGTCAGACCAGTTTTATTTCAAACCGGTTTCAACCTGAACTAACCCGTAGGTTTGAGATCGGTTCCTAACCATATTTGGTGAAACCGGTTTCAAACCGATTCAACCAAAATAAAAATCAGTCCTTCCGCTCATCGAAACCGGTTTCAACCTGAACCTGTTCTTAAAAAATTGGTTTTGACTTCTTGTTGACTCATCCCGAAATGATTCAAAACCAGCGTCCAACCTGACTTGTACACCTCTAATGGATAGTATCATGTATCCATTTGGTTACCTAAAAATTGGGTTTGAAAATTCACACGCGTGTATATTTTTACTGTTAAACTATATTACTTTATAATCTATCTTATGTGTTAAGATTTAAAGTATGAACTTCTCCTTGATATGTAAAAGTCTCTATCACCTACTCATAACTAAAATGATCTAGTAATATTTTACTTGCATGAAATTAAGAAAAGTTGATTATAAAATTGAAACCGGATGAGGATATGAATATAGAATAGTACCACTCTAAAACCAATGTATACGTATTAAAATAGTTATATTTTCTAATGTATATTAGTAAAAACTTTATCATAAACGTAATTTAAAAACATAACATACACGACAACACGATGCACTAAACCTACTTGTTTGGCTTAAGCAATAAATGAATTAAATTCAACCTGATAATTAAACAAATTGCTCAACTTGTTTCTAATTGGACCCACAGTTTTTTTAACAACTTATATAAAAGCTAGCTCCTACTGGACAACCTATATTTACTATCACACAAACCTCTATATATATAATCTTGTAAAATTTCATATGGGTACATAGTTGATTTAGTTTAGTGTAACTGGCTAGCAACAACGATAGGGGAAATCAACAGCTAATCATTCGCGTTGCTCATCCAAGCCCTTGGAAAAATCCTCCACGTTACTCATCCAAGCCCTTGTTCCACCTACGTCGCCACAATATCATTCTATGTAATCGAAAAATTAAAAGATTGAGAAAAAAGTATCATATGTGTATGGAAATGCTGGGCTCTAGTTAATAATTCATTCTAAACCTTAAAGGTTTTGATGATGACACGTTACATTTCACTCGTTATAGATGATTGATTAAATAATATGATAAAGTTTTAAACTTTGTAGCATATACGATAAAATATAATTTACCATAAAACACACAAAATTTTAAGCTAATCGACCCCTTCTATTGTTGTTACTCCTCCAAGAACGTTTTCTTTCCTGTTAAGCTTTAAATAATTGTTGTAGTTTTAATTTACACCTTAATTATGTAAAAGCATATACGTTTTTCGAATAACATATATCATATTTCTCACTCTTTTTATTTGTTAGTTTGTTAGTGGAAGATCTCATCTTGTTTAGTAGCGTTTTCTTTTATTTTTATTTTTAATAATAAATAGCTGTAATTACAAAAAAACATGTAATAATATTAAAATATAAATAATTAATTATAATAAAAACTTTAATTATGAAATATTAAAAATAAACATAAAGATGTTGATGAAAACAGAAACGTGTTTGTGAAGATAATGCATAACAGAAAGCATACGTTTTTAAACAAATGTTTCACAGACGTAACTTGACACATTTAAAGCTCCTCCAACATTGAGGTTTAAACGTCAATGGACACCGACTCACGGTTGTTTACCATTGGAGGATGCATCCTTTATCGTGTTCTTTTGGATTTTTAATGGTGCCAGATGGATTATGATAGGGTTTCTCTCACACATCCAATTTAATTTTTTACAATAAAAGTTTGTAAAAAATACAACATTAATGTGATATTTGATTTGATGTGTTTATAAACTTCTAAATTCTCTTTTTACAACTATTTATAAAAACTTTATGAAATGAATATGTCATCTAGTCCAGTGAAAAAAAGCTAAAAATCTTTTATAAATCCAAGTTTAAACCTGATAGTAAATAATTTAGAGTGGTATATTTTAAAAGCAGTATAGTATAGGTTGTAGGTTCGTTGTAAAAAGAAATAAAAAGAAAAAGAAAAAGAAAAGAATATTATATGAAAGAAAAAAGTGAAATCCAGTGATGTGGATCGCAGTCCACCTCCTTTATATTCTCCCGGTCCAACACGAGTCACCCATAAACAATCAACTAATTAAAGATTCTTCCTTTCATCTTCCTTCACCTTTATCCCTCTGGTAATCTTCTAATTCATCCTCTCTTATCTATGTTTCCTATAACCATATTAAAAGTTCTTGATTCTTTATGAACGATATATGCACAAACTTCATCTTCTATTTGCATACGAATGATTGATTACGCTCACACCTCGTTCCTCTAAATCTCTTAATTTCTGGTTTATCCTTTCGTTTGGTTCGTGGGTATTCTTTTTTATATTTAGGGTTTCCTTCTTTCGATTAGGGATTTGTAATTCTCTTCATGTTGTGTTGATTTCAACACTCTTAATCCAATCTTTCGAAGATGACCCGATATCATTTCTTTGATCACTCGATTTCTTGTTCTTGTTTGTTTAGTTTTATGAGCTGTTTTTTCATTTGGAAGATTTGTTCTTTTAGGGTTTCTGCAATTATTTAGAACTGTATTATTGTAACAGCAGTTATATGCTTAGAATTTACAGGGTTTTTTAAATTGTATAATGCTTTGTAGGTTGCAGAATGTATAGTCTTGAATCTTAATAGTACCCAGCATTCATGTAAACTCTTTACAGTTGATTGCTACCATCATCCAGAAAATGGTCAATGTTTGACTTGTAACTGTCATTTGACTTGTCTTTTGACTTCACAGTTGCCCACAGCGAATTTCAAGTGGTCAAACTTGTAACTTCTTATTTCACAAGATGTAAAACGATTTGATGAATGAGTTTGTGAATAAAGTTCTTTTTTTTCTTTTGTTACTATATGAGACAGGTGGAATACGTTTCTTCGCGAGCATTTATTTGATTTGAGTTTCAAGAAAATGTCTGGTGGGGAGGTTAGAAACTATCTCCAGGAGATATACAAATGGTAAAGTTTTTGAGCCACATGTAAACGTTATCATATTTTTTTGATATTTAAAACATAACTTAAGTGTTAAATCATTCGCTTTCAGGTTCAAAATCTTATAGAACAATGTCTGCCCTATACATGACTCAGAAACAGGTCATGGATATTATCTATCAGCAAGAGAAAATAGAGCCGAGCTTTACCGAACTTGGTATGTATTTCACGGATTCTTTAGTTAATTTTCATGTGTATGTTACACGTGTTTATGCCAATCCAATAAAAAGGTTGTTTTTCTTTCTTTATGTATTTGGCAGAAACTTGAAGAACAAAACCAAGAATTTTTTAAGGGATACCATCTGAGGTTGATGGTGAAAGATCAAATAATGGAATTTAATAAGCTCTTGATAGACAGGCTGCATTGATGCAACAGTTGGGCCCTACTGGTGTCAATCTCCAACGTCAGTCTAATGGATCTCATCTGCCTCCAAGTAAGTATTTTTGGGCTCAAATTCACTTAACATGATCCATCTACGTATCCTATGTTTGAAAATAATTTATATTCTTGTAATATGACCCCCTGAAAACGAGAATAGTTTCGCTGCAGCTACCCCTAAGTTGATTATTTTACCTCCAATATAAGATGCTCGATATCATATCATCAAATTTGCTTTTCTTTTCAGTGCATCAGAATTCAACATGTTATGCACCTGAAAATACTGGTATGCCACGAGACAGAAAACATTGGCAACTTCTCCAGAGCATTTGGTAGCTGTGGACTGCCAATACCCTCTGGGGACCTGCAACCTTATCCTAGAAGGATCGATGTTCCACACCAAATATGCCGTTGGCCCAAAATTCAAATGTTGGCATACCAATGATGTCTCTGTGAAAACAGAATCAAATTATATGGGAAATTCAAGGTTTATCTATGAAACCAATGGCAATGTTCTAGAAGCACGACCCACAGTCGGTGATGCATCCGCTTCGTCTTTTAGCTGTTTGGACTCTGACCCACACCAGTTGAATGGTCACTTCTTAATGATGGTTCTTTGTTTGGTTTGTTGGATCCTATGTCTCAGAACTTTGGTTTGTCAGACTCGACCCCGACTTCTCCAATAGTTCTGGTAGCGCTTCTGTTTCTCTTCCTTTTTACATATAGCTACAGGTGGCTGTTATGATTTGTTTACTTAAAAATGGGTCAATTTGGTTTGTGCTTTATCTAGAAAATTTGCCAAGAAATGAGACCAAAGATACCAAATTGGCAATGTAGGGAGCAACATTTTTTTGCCCCAAATTTTGACATAGGAGTGGAAGTTTAATTTTGTAATTCAGTAGTGAAAATGCAAAGAAAGGAAAGCGATTAAGTTTCATATATACGTCAAAAACCGAATATTTTCTCCTAAATTGGTAAATTTTGAATCGTCACTTCTTTTGACGGGGGAGAATTTCTTTTTCACCACATTGTACAATTTGTGATTTTTGGTTACTTTTTATGTCAATTTTCCTTTCATCTAAAGAGAGTCAAATAAGAAAACAGGGCAATTCATATATATTTATTTAAAATTTCCAAAGTTCATCTCTTTGATATCATTATAATTGTTATAATATCGTATATACCCTTTGAGAATGCAAGAAATACCATAATTACCTTTTGAAAAGGGTAAAAATGATATTATGAACTTTAGAAGTATATATATGAAGCTTTAAGATATGTACTTATGTATGTATTTATACATATACATATGAAATCATACCTGAAATGTTAAGCTAAAAGTGGAACATGTCAAATGTTTGAAAGTCACAAAAGTTCTTTTTCCAATGCATACATGTATGCATGTCTATATACATATGCATATGGATCATTTGTATAATAATTTTGTTTATGTAATTAAGCTTAGTACATTAATCCTTTTTTAATAAGGTACAAAAATTGTTTGCTGGTCAACTCAACACCATATGCTGAGAACAAATTGACCTGTTTCAACTGAACACCGCCCATCATGCCACCTTGACGAACAGTCGTCTGCAGCTATCTAACAATATTTTTGTTAATTTTTAGACATGCTAGAAAACTTCTCGAGGGCTGCTTTTCTACCATCAGATAGAGACAATTTCTTGGACTCTCATAGCAGTACCGTAGAGCATCAAGTAGGGTTTTTTTTTTATTTTTTTTTTTTATTTTTATATGTTTGTCAAGATTCTGTTTCTCATTTTGAAAACGATTATTAACATCAATTTTTGTTTCTCAGGAGAAATAAGAGGTTGGACATACGAGAAAACTTAGGTTTTGAAGATTTTGGCAGCAAGTCATAGAATAACCGAATGGTATTATTCTTGATCTATATTTTCTAATTTTTGGTTTCTTGTCATTAAATCATAAAACAATTAAATGACATTAATTTATCATTGTTGTTTATTGATGCAGGTGGAACTATTCGTTTAGGATATATATCTTTGTAAATAGCTTTATTATGAGAGGCTTCAAGGTTGTAGATTGGTGTGTGCAATGAAGAGGTAATCACTATTTTAAGATGCTTGTTTACAATTATAGGCATTAGGAATGTATGTTTAGGGGGTTATATACCGAATGATTTTATAAAAGTTAATGTTGTTAACATGGAACGCCCATGAATATGATCACCAACCCCCCATGTCTGGATCATCCTAGAATATGAAAATGATAGTTTGATAGTAGCAAATTAGGTTTTGTACAAGTTTATGTCTTTTTGTCGGTTTCATAAACAGTTTGGAATACCAATAAATGCATAATTAGTTCAGAAATTAGTCCTCAAATTGAAATTGAAGTATCTCCACATAATGAGAAGTTAAAAACCATGAAGTTTAAATATCTAATCATCATAATCTGCAAACTTTCTCATAATCTTTCTGAGAATTCACCTTCCTTCATGCCTTCACCAACATACCAATGAACAAAAGCCTGTTTGGCATACATGATGTCAATGCACGGGAAACCTCTGCAACTGCTGTGTTGTTGCTGATCATGCAAACAATTATTTTCGTATTAACAAAATAAGTTTTTTCTTATATGCACAAATCAGTTTCATAAAGTGAAAATGATCAGCTGTACTTAATTTCTTTCCTGTCATTAAGACTGAGCTGTCCTTTTGGTTATAATTGTGGCAACTGCAGCATGAACCATCTTTAGGAACTGCATCACCGCAATACATTAAACAACACGCCATATACTTCCCATTCACGGGTCACACTTAGCCATCATGCTTGCAGGCATAGAAACCACATTTGTTGCTTCAGGTACTGACAGCTTTCGTGGTATGCTTTGTCCTCTAATGTCGCGGTGAATGTGAGGAAAACATAAAATGAATACGCGGTATGGGACAAGATTTGTTTGGAAGTTGGAACTCGTAGATATTATTGTTAAAGATGATATTATTTGAGATCTGAATGAAGTTGTTAAGGATGATATTATTTGAGAAATGAGTAACGCTTTAAGTTTGTATAAGTGGTCTTTCTGTGTCTAAAGTATACAGTAAACCTCTTGTTTATCTTTATTGACTAGTTATATATCTTACTTCAATTATAAGTGTTTATTATTAGACTAGTTATGTATCCGTCTTTAATTTTTAGTGTTTATATTTGTTCATTTGACTGATTAAACTAAACAAACAAATATGAACCCATGTTTGTTCACTTAATTTACCCCAAATATTATCTTTTAGGGTTATTTTTTGCCTCCGATTCATCTCTTTTTCTATAAACTCATAATAGTTAAAATATGTTACGATTGTTGAATTCACGTCAATGTTTAATTGTTATTTTAATATTTTGTAATAAAATGATTTTCGCATGTTTTAATGATTTTTTAACGTTGAAAAGATAAGATGATATGATAGATGTGTAAAATATATAAAACTTGTGTCTCGTTATATGTGCACCATTACGATTGATGTACACCCCCATGGTACTCATCAATAAGTCGTTCAACTTTTAAACGAACGTTTGGGGTTTAGCTTTCATGCTAATGGACATATAGATTTGTACGTGAAAGTTTAGGTTTTATCTTTGTAAAGTGATGGTTAAACGGGCGCGTCTCAAACTAAACGAATGTTTAGCTCTTGAAATTCTATTTTAAATGTTTATAACATTAAATTTGTGAATGATATGTGTATGACATATTAACTTCAAAAATCTTTAGCTTGGGTAGAGACTAATAATTTCTTCCACCATAGTTTCATGTCCACTAAGCGACTTTGTGACGTGGATTTCAAAAAGGTTGTTTTTGTTATTGCTTATAAAAATTAGGGCTAGTTTGGAAATTCGTTAGTATCTGATGCTACATTAGTGGTTGGCTTCATTTGGTTTTGTGGGGGTCCTCGTTAAAAGCGACCCTTATGTTGACCCCAAACTTTGATCTTCCAGCATTACCCTTATTGTACAACAAGAATGTCTTAAGGAAACCATCGCCAATAACCAGTTGTCATTGTGGGAATCACAAAATATACCCTTATCATTCAAGGCCCCATTCCTCCACCCCATACCAATAAGGCCCTGAATCTTGTTACGTGGAAATTACTATTACGCCCTTAGTCTACAACTCTGCTTCATGTAAACTCAATACTAGAATTATTAGTACCTAAAACAAGAGCATCAATAATGGAAGGAATTCGGCACAAAGATGAGAAGTCGAAAGCATCACGCGTTCTCGAGGCAAAAATCAGTTCATATACTCATATAAACCATTATCGACAGAAGGGGATCTCAGAGGGAGGAGAGTGAGGAAAGAAAAATCTAATTAGTTTTGATTACATCTATAAATAAGTAAAGTATTTGTGAGTCATTCGAGAAGAAAATGTTTGCTTATATAATAAACAAGTGGACATAAACAGATAATTGTTTGTCGTTTAATTACATGGATGAAATAAAAACATTTAGGGGGTTTTGGTTGGAAGGAATGGAATTGAATGGAATTGAGAAACTAGTATAATTTTCAAGCAAAATTATTTAAGTGGGTAATGAAATATAAACCCAAGGGAATGTTTCACCTCAAATTCCCTTGGTTGTGGGATTTCAAATTCCCTCTCTATGTGGAAGGATTTTGAAATCCCACAACCAAGGAATTTGAGGTGAAACATTCCCTTAGGTTTACTTTTAATTGCTCACTCACATAATTTTACTTGAAATTATACTAGTTTCTCAATTCCATTCCATTCCATTCCTTCCAACCAAACGCCCCTTATTGTTCGCTCACTTAATTTGTGAGTTGTTCATTTGTTTTGTTTTTTTATATTTTTTATTTATGCTGGTTTGTTTTTGTTTATTTACAGTTTTTTTTATTTAATAATAAGTTTATAGTAATAATCAACGCATTAATTTTAGAAACTATAGCTATATGATTAAGTCATCTAGCAGGGCATCACTTGATTTTTCAACTATTGACTTTCTACGCAAGTAACGCATTAATGATATTTAGACTATAATTTGCACCTTACGTCAATGTTCATCTAAAATACTAAAAACAAACAAAAACCTATTGGTTTAAGAGTCTATATTAGTTTGTTTATGCAATTAAAATTAGACAAACGAATATAAACTCGCCTTACCCCAGTAACGCATTAAGGATTGTTTGTTGCCTCTTAACTATTCAGATATCTGAATGATTCAGCACTTAATGATTCAAAGTGTTTGTTTCGTGAGCAGATTTCTGAATAGTTAACACATGTGTTTTTGAATGTTTAAGCATTATACTAAATCTGAATGGTTAAAAGTTTTTATCTTAGTTGGTCAGACATTTGTCTCTGAATAGTTAAGCAATATACTAGCCATTTAAAAACACTTAATGATTCAAAACTCTTAATGATTCAAAACTTTCAATGATTCAGTATTTACCCATTTAAAAATTATCAAACAGCCCCTACACTAACTTCTTACCTTGACAAAAAAAAGTTTTGTTAAAAAATAAAAGAGTAAAATGTATTTTTCGTCCCTGATGTTTTGTTGAATTTGCCATTTCAGTCCAAAAACTTTTTTTTTTTTGCCATTTCAGTCACTGTAGTTTACCAAATGTTGCCATTTTCATCAACTCCACTACACCGTTACAACTTCGTTAAAACTCTGTTAAATATGAGGGTATTTTAGTCTTTTTGAGCACCCTAATTATCCAATTAAAACAAATTAATCATTAATATTCAAAATTAAAACACAAGAAACGACTAGTGAGACCAGCCGCTTCGATTTAAAAGTTTCTATTAACTTTAACCCATGTTTTTCGATTGAGGTTTGCCGTGAGATTTCAATTAATCTTCACGTTTTGTTCGAATGTGTACTGTTATTTGATTGAGGTCTGTTGTAGGATTAAGGTTTGTTGTCGGATTAAGGTTTGTTGTTGACATTTTTTATTTGATTGAGGTCTTTGATTGATGTATTTGAACGTGACAGTAGCAGACCTCAATAAAACAAAAAGTGATAACATTAGACCTCATCGAACAACAGTACACATTCAACAAAACGTGAAAATTAATTGAAATCTCACAGCAGATCTTAATCGAACAATATGTTTAGAATTAATCGAAAAGATCGGTCTCACGAGTCACTTCATGTGTTTTTTTAGTTTTAATTGAATATTAATTGATTAATTTATATTAATTAGATATTAGGGTGTTGAAAAAGACAAAATACCCATATTTAACGGAGTTTTAACGGAGTTAGTGAAATGGATGAAGTGATAACATTTAATAAACTACAGTGACTGAAATGACAAAAAAAAAAATTTTTGGATTGAAATGACAATTTAACAAAACGTCAAATGACACTTTACTAGAATATGAAACGGTAAAGGGCACTGCCGTGAACAAAAAGAGTAGTGCACTTTGGTCATTCAACCGAAAACACAGGGAGACACATGAATATTCATTCATTCCCAGACACCACAGGTGAGCATAAGCATGAGGTTTAAATAGCAATCCTCATTTCATCACATCACACCTCCTCTGCTCACCATCTGAATCTAACATCTCCGATTGCATTATCTCTCTCCTCCTCCTCCTTCTCCTCCATTCTTTCAATTTCCTCAAAATCTCATCAAAATGGGCGAGGAGAAACCCAAGCCAATCGGCGGTGTATGGCCCACCATCAAGCCCTTCGTCAACGGCGGAGCATCTGGTATGCTTGCCACTGTGTCATCCACCCATGATATGATCAAGGTCTGTTTCTTTCGTGTAATGTATGCGTTTTAACTTGTTATTGTGATTTCTGGTTGAAGCTTGTGTAGATCTGTCGTTGAGATGTTGGTTCAATTGGGTTTTTTTCAGCTCCCCAGTGGTGGAAAGTTGTAGGTGTTAGATCTTGTGTTAGGTTTTCATTCCTTGTGTAGATGGTTTGTAGTTTTCAGTTTCGAGTGAAGGAATTGTATTGGATCGGTTGTGTTCCATGGTATGCTTGAACGACCTTCATCCGGATCTTTTATATCGATTATTACATGATGTGTATTTTTTTATTTAATATACATGTTTGGTAGTTAGATTGTATCCTCATGGCGTTAACTTCATTAGGGCTGGCATAACTGGTTAGAGACGACATGATTATTTGAATTTTGAGGTGCTAGATACGTACATATTTTTTTCCAAACGCGAACATGTTTAGAACAAATTTCAACTTTAATATTTTCTCGAACACTGAATTGTATGATGCTTAATTTAATTTACATGGTATGGTGTGCTGCTTGCAGTGAGAATTCAGTTGGGTCAAGGATCTGCAGGGGAGGTGACAAAGACTATGCTGAAGAATGAAGGAATTGGTGCCTTTTACAAGGTTTGCTCTCCTCATGGTCAATGTGTGAATGGCATCTGTTGATTAATGATTATCTGATTTTTTAGATTGTAATGTTTAAATTAAATGACTATTATCCTACTGCAATTTTGACACTGGATGATCTGGATCATTGGAATGTGAAACGTTCTGTGGTATAGAAAGATTTTAGTTTGTAGTTTTGTTTGAACGATAATTGTTGAGGATGATCTAATGCTAAGATTGTAAGATGTTACTGGAGTCTCCTCTATCCTACTATGATTCAACACACAAGATCATTGGATTTGTGAAACATTTTGCGATATAATACGTTAACCACAATGATGTAATGTCTCAAAATACAATCTGTTTGTGCTGGTTGCTACTTTTGACAGTCAAAAGTAGCATGTCTGATTAGATGAATATAAGCTAAGGCTTATACGGTTGGGTTACTTTGCTCATAGGATATTTGCCGAACTTTTATGCTAGTATGATTAACTGATTCTTGATATTTGTTTTTTTTATCATACTTCTATCATTCATTTGGTGATGTATTAAGGGTATTATTTTTGGCAGGGTCTATCTGCTGGATTGCTTAGGCAAGCTACGTATACAACCGCAAGACTTGGTACATTTAGGTACTGTCATTAATGAAAATACTGCAACACATGTAATAATTGGTTAACCTAATTTCTCTTGCAATTTTTAATGGGAGATTTTAAATTTTAATCGATCAATGGATTCTGACAAACAAGGCACTCGAGGCAAATGATGGAAGGCCTCTGCCTTTATATCAGAAGCTCTGTGTGGGCTAACGGCTGGAGCAATTGGAGCTTGTGTGGGAAGCCCTGCTGATCTGGCATTGATTCGTATGCAGCTGATGCAACATTACCTGCTGCTCAACGTCGTAATTATACAATGCATTTCATGCGTTGTATAGGATTACCGCAGATGAAGGTATCTTGGCTCTTTGGAAGGTGCAGGTCCCACAGTCGTTAGGGCTATGGCATTGAACAGGGAATGCTTGCTTCTTATGATCAAAGTGTGGAGTTCTTTAAGGATAATCTTGGTTTTGGAGAAGCTGCTACAGTCTTAGGTAAATTTAAGCTCCACACTTCTAATTTTAGAAAATTACACCATATAAATTTACCTTTTTAATACTTTGGTTGTTGATGTGGCATCTCATGTAGTTATTTTAAATATTACTTGTAAAAAGTCATTTTGAATTTTTTTCACGTTAGCATTTTTTGGCATATACGGCCACATCAACATAGTACATGTAAAATCAATTAAAATGAGATTAGTTTCTGAATTTTGGTGATAAATTACAAGCTGGTTTCTATATACACCTAATTTGAATTTGGTTGCTTAATTTAGGAGAATAGTAAAGTTCATTTCTATTTGGTGCCTTCTAATTTAACTTCTTACGTAACCCATTAATCTTAAACTTATGATTTATCAAGTTCTATAATCAACATTCACATATTACTTGAATATTAAAAATACCACAGATGACAAGGCAATCTTGTGACGTAATAAGTTCTATCAAGATTTTGTGATGCTGTTTGCTGTTTTATGTCTAAATCTGATTTCTTCGTTGTTGAGTATATTTTGAGCCATTTTACTTATTTATTTATTTGCTTTTGCAGGTGCCAGTTCTGTATCAGGGTTCTTTGCTGCGCCTGGCCAGTTTGCCTTTGATTATGTTAAACTCAAATACAAAAAATGCAGCCTGATGCTGAGGGAAAATTCCCTACACGGGATCTATGGATTGTGCCATGAAACCCCTCAAGTCTGGTGGGCCCTTTAAATTCTATACAGGGTTTCCAGTATACTGTGTTAGGATCGCACCACATGTCATGTACTCCTTGCTCTTTCATACACCGCAGGTTTTAGGGGGCGTTTTGACGTAACATTTTGAAAGTGATTTTTTTGATTATCATGCTTTCAAATCGCATATAACCAATTTCTAGTGTTTGGGTTAATATGACAACTTCGTGTTATATCATATTGGTATAAAAATGTGAATATGGAAAAGGAATAGATTTGACTCAGAAGTCAAAGGGTACAATTTCAGACACAAAAGTTTGACTGATGGATTTTTGCCTTCACAGATGACATGGATTTTCCTCAATCAAATTCAGAAGCTGGAAAAGAAGGCTGGGCTGTAACTTGCGGAAACAAAGAAGGATGACAGTTGGTGTGAAGCGCTCTATCAGAAATAATACAACGTGTTGTACGGATTTTGGTTTTACACAATAAAATTGTGCAAGTTTTATGAGTTATACTTTTTCAGATGAATAGTAGAATTGTTTTAAGCCATTTGAACTATGGTTCTTCATGACAGTTTGAGCGTTTTTTGGACATACTAGCAGGAATCCTGTGTTATGAATTGTGCCATTTACGGATAGAGTCTTGATTAAAATATTTTATAGTCGAAAAACATGATTTTGACAATTTTACTGGTTTCATATTTTAGCATGTATGTTTGTTTGAATACTACGTTGGCTGAGGCTTGTGGGTCGTTTTTTTCTTAGGTTGGGAGATGGATGGCTTCTCTTAGTTCTCAAGAAGACAAGAACAACTAAACCATCTTTTCATTATAAGCCAACACTTATTCCATTTTTAGGTTTTATCATTTTAATCTTCAAACAAAATACCATTAATATGCAAAAAGATGTTTTTTTTGTTGTATTACGTATATGGATATTGTTTTATCTTGATGTGAAGTAATTGGTATACAAATAAATCTCTTATGGTATATATAGTATGAATATCCCTATAACGCAATGGTCATCGTCGCCAATTATCACGATAATATTAATAAACACTAGTTATGAGAATCTTGAAACCATATTTTTTGCGATAATATTAATATCCTATAAAGTAATGGCCATCATCACAAATATATACGACTATGTTTTAAAGAGCCATACGTTGTATGATTGATTTTTGCTATTGAATCAAACCAAAATCTTCAATCAATGGTTAACCAAACTTGCACAAACTACCAACATCTACAAACTTCCCAATCTTCAAGCAACAAAACCCAATTTCATAAAAGCCTCATTTTTTTTGAAACTTATAAAACCCTATAATCAAATCTATGAAATCATTATGTAAAACCACGATGTAATCAATAGATGAGAAACAAATAGAAATAAAGTGTTGTATTGCAAATCTTGAAAGAAATCAAGATAAATCAAAGAAAACAAGAGAAATCAAACCTTGAAAGAGTTGTGGGTTGAGACTTGAAGCAGGCTTGT
>JACCIZ010000124.1:0-100064 GCA_025506415.1 Flaveria robusta
TCAAAGTGCTGGCATGTTTTGGTATTTTTAGGGCATTTACATTCATATTTATTTTTGTTCTTATAGTTACATTAAAGGTTTGTTTGGTGATTTCTGAACCAACAAGTGTTGAACCAATAAAATGTATAATTGGGTAAAATACTATAATCAGTAACTGTTATTTGGTTGGATATCCGAATGATTATACAAAATGACCATCTGAATAACTATACATAAATTACAATGTATCTTTAAATAATTAATTGATAATGTCTTCTAATAATTAAAGCTTTTCTACACCATTTTTATTATTCCTTTTATTAGTATTTGTACAAACAACTTTAAATGAATAAAAGTGATGTCGGGCAATATATGTCTGTAAATATGTCTGTAACTAAATGTAATTAGTAATAAAATAGTTCAATAATATAAATGTATGACGTAAACAAGAAAATAAACTTACATATTATTTTAAAATTAAAGTAACGAATTAGAAATACTAAAAAAATAATGAAATTATACTTTTTAAGTTTTTATGTATAGTCAATCACTCAATTGTCAAATAAATGTGTAGTGTATAACAAAGGTATTATTTATTTGTTTTTAACAGGTGGATTGTAAGATTTATTTATTAGTAAGATTTAAAAATAAAAAAAAAATAAAAAATAAAAAAAACTTAGTTATCTTCTTCATCTTCTCTCTAGGCAATGAAAAGAAAAATCTATGTTGAATGCTTCTAATTCACTCCATGTACAACCTTTAAAGCGTAAAAAATTGAAATTTGGATTCTTTGCATATCAACTATTTTGACACCCGCACAAATCAAAGCAAGAAAATCTTTGCAGTGATCTCATATCTGTCTTGATCATTAGATCCATTTCCTTAGCAGAAAAAAGGTGCAAAAGCATGGGTCCACGCCTCCACGAAAAGAGGGTGGCGCTAAAGAGAGATGTCGCGAAGGAGAGGTAATCCTGTGAGGAGCTACGCTGGCGATGGGGTGCGACGACGAGGGTGAGAGAGGTCGATGGGTGAAAGAGTTTAAGTGGCTTTCTGAATCAAGTTGAAAAGGTTTTGATTTGAGGGGTAAACTTGCCACTTTTCCATTCAACATCTTTTTTTCACTTAACGATTCAGAGCTGAATGGAACCATTAAGAGCTAGTGTTTCCGTAAACCAAACACACCAACTTCTTATCGATTCAAGTCCAATAGGTCCAAACAAGTCCCTTAGAATGTTTTCAACTGCTTTAAACCATCTAAATCGCTTTATTAGAAAAAACAATTATTGTTTCAATAAATCTAGTTCTTGAAGTCCCGTGTAATATATTAAGTATGCATAACAATTACAAAATTAAGAAAAATAGTGTGGGCTAGTTAGTTAGCACAACCTAAATAGAAAAATAGTGTTGGCAAGTCAGCACAACCCAATGTGACTCGTTTGTGTCCATATTAAAATGTCCGATTACACAACCCACCTCGTCAAGCCCATTCAAATAACCAAATTAAAGGAAAGTTAGAGGTGCATCTCTAGAATAGCCATAGAAGTGTAAATTCAATTGAATAAATACCTGAACAGCTTGCTCAAAAGCACAAGCAATGAAGGGAATATGCTCTTCTTTAATTGCAAAAGGAATGAATTACCAGAAGACATGCATCCATAAGTCCATAACTGTCATCCATCCATCACCACTTTCTTGTATTTTCAGAAACAATGTCAATTGCTATTTCACTTTTTTATTCTATCCAAACCATTGTTTTAGGACTCCCAAGTAATATTTGCTTCTTTTACCCGTGGATCACCTATTCAATAGAAAATAAATCATAAGCCCACACACAACCTTTAAAATACAACATTTTGAGATAAACAATAATCAATAAATTTAATGCGATATGTAAGCGAGCCAAACTACACAAGCAAAAATGTGTAGCTATCTCTAGATGGACTCGTTGAAGAATTTCAAACGCTGTTAAGTTTCAAATAACATCTAACAATATATCATTACTCCCCATCTATTGTTCTCTTCACACATGTACCTATTTCTACTTTCAATTGAAACTATTCTGGTTTCATTGAACCTATTTGAATCCACTTAGTGTTGTAAAAATCAAGATTAATCGGTAATTAGTGGGTAATCTTTGTGATTACACATAATCGGCCACAAAATCAGTAGGAGGTGAAATCCAAGAAAAATTGGTCAAAATTTTATCAAAACTTCCAAGACTACAAATTTACATATAAAATTCCAATCTGATTCATACCGATTAATCGCTTGTCGGTACCCCGCCGCCGACTAACACCTAGTGATTTTTACAACCATGGATCCACTAAACTAAAACAAATTTCTACTATTTATTGAAACGATTTATGTTTAGCATGACTAATCCTACATACCGGTTTTCCATCTATCTATTAGTTATGGAATCTAGTCGGGTCAATCATCGTTGACCGATTAGTTATTTTAAAAAATATTGTTTTGTTATGATTTAGTATAATTGATGTATATCTCTTTTCTTATTGTCTCCTAATTAGTTGAGATGTTATCATGTATATATATTTCACTAGGTTAGAGCCCGTGTAATACACGGGTGATTTAAACAATCATACTTCCATTAAACATTGATTACATATAATTTTTATAATTACAATATGATGTATTTAATTTTTAAAGTATACAAGTTTGTTATAGTAACATAATTTTGTATAATATTATTAGAAGGTTGGATTTGGGAGAGTAATAATTCATTGGATATTTAATTGATTTTTTTTGAATGTTTTATTACTGAATGAAAATAAATGATTGTTGAATAAAAGTAATTAAAAAGAATATTATGATTGACAGGATGTATATATATTTCACTAGGTTAGAGCCCGTGTAATACACAGGTGATTTAAACAATCAGACTTCCATTAAACATTGATTACATATAATTTTTATAAGTACAATATGATGTATTTAATTTTTAAAAGTATAAAAGTTTGTTATAGTAACATATAATTTTGTATAATATTATTAAAAGGTTGGATTTGGGAGAGTAATAATTCATTGGATATTTAATTGATTTTTTTTGAATGTTTTATTACTGAATGAAAATAAATGATTGTTAAAAGTAATTAAAAACAATATTATGATTGACAGGATGTATGGTAAAATATAAAAAATAAATTTACATAAATTTTGTAAGACATATATATTAATAAATTACTACTAATTACAACATAGTTTAAAAACTAAAAAAATATATTTAAATGTTTTTCAGCATGGTAAGTATGCAATATATTAAATTTTAAAAAATGACATAAATTGCCATTAACTAACATTTAAAACAATATGGTAAATATGGTTGAATTTATTGAAAATGGTTATCTTTTATAATTAGAATATAAAGCATTAATTTATTTCCATATTTATACTTTTTAGGTAGAATATAATGTATTTATTTTATTTATTTCCTTTGTAAATCTGTAATACAAAAACAAATCAATAAATAAATTCATATTTAATTTTGAATACAAAACAACTCAATTAATTAATTTCATATTTAAGTTAAATATCAATTATTTCCCATATTAAAGACACATAATTGGATTCCCAAATGAATGTCATTTATTCATTGCTGGTTTTTTTAATTTTAAAGTCAAAATTGTTAATATTGATTTAATACTATTAATTCTTACCATAAATTGTATTAAAATTTCACTTTAGTGAAATCCAAATTTCTTTCCCCCCTTTTTTTTTCTTATATTTAATGATAAAGGTTTGAAGTAAATATCACACATTATATATAATAATGAATATAAATCTTAATTTTCTAAAAATTTATTAACACTTACTAAATTATAAATGTCAATTATATTATGTGCCTTCAAGCACTAAGTAATATTAACGAGCAAAATGTAAGGCCATCTTCTAGGGTAGCTTAAAGTAAATTAAAACGTCTAAGCTTTTTCTAATGGAGTTGTCATGTAACTCTTCAAGAAAACCTAGTTACTACTTGTAAGATTTTTGTATTGTTATTGTGAATGTGAGTGTTTGAAGATTAAATAGGTACACAAAATACCTCACTAAATCAACACAAAATAAAGATAATCTTAATTCAATCAAATCATTTATGAATACATAATTCCATGAAATCCCCATTCAAAGTTGTAGATCTGAATCGTAGTAGAAATCAATGTACGAAAATTGTAATTAAATTAATAAAACACAAATTGATGATCCCTAATCCTAATAATATCATTGTAGACACATACCTTGACAATCGTCAGATGAAAAAGCAACGTGAGGAAGCAGATTCGCAAGGCTGTTTAAATAAATGGCCAGCTAGGGTTTACGAAGATAATGAAAAGGAAATCAAAGTTCAGCTATCATCTATTCAGTTAGAGAATTATGTTTAGGAAGAAGAATGGAAGATTAAGGGAAGAAGAATATCTTGTTAGAAGGTTTGCGTACTAGCAAAGATGAAAGAGTGTTTTGGATCTGGGGTTTTGTGTGTGAAAGAAGAAGAGGGGATGAGATAACCGGGTATTCTCATAGGTTAAAAGAGTCCACGTGAAAGGAAAATATGGGTCAAGATTTAGGCGGGATTTGAAAAAAAGAGGTGTGTAAGGGTTTGCCATGTGTCAAAATGGTGGTTTAAGAGAATGCCATGTTGTTTCAAAACCTTGTTTTATTAATGATGACTATAGATTCAATAATAAAAATCTCCGAGAGTTTTACAGAATTACATGGTATGAAAGCCTCTCAAAGGCTCTCTACCGACTCCTCACCTCTTCTTTTGCTTAGCCTTTACAAAAGCGTTTGTTTTTTCTATCCTTTGTTTCACCGTGCTTGCGATAATACACGCCAAAATCCATAGCCTCGTCAACAGCTTCGGCTCGCCTCCAATATTCATCCCATTCATCATAATGGGTTAAGCTTTTTAAGCTCCATGCTTAGGGGTATGATGTGCTTAGTCATATTAACAGCACCAAGCCTTCCCCGATGGATCTATAGAACCTTGGTAGATGACTAACTGGTTCGTGTCATTCAATCCCATCCCACGGCTTTCGAGTCGTGGACTCGCATTGGAAGCTCAGGGGCTATTTGGTTCATGTGAATTGGAATTGAAATTGAAAAAGGAAAACATTTCGTTAAAAATTGTGTTTGGTTGGGCATGAAGGAATTGGAATTGGGGTGTATACACGCAAGTAGTCTAATGGATTATGCCATTTGTTTTAAGATATGTAGAGAAATTTGCGGCTAGGCTTTTTTGCATTATCAGTACATAGAGTTTTAATTATTGTGTTAAACTAATTTTGGACATAAGCATGAAATTCACGAAAAATTAAGTTAATTTCACCACGAGATTTCAATAAGTAAACCCAAGCAGTACGCGAATAATCATTGATAAAGGTTACAAAATACGCAATGACAGGAGAAGGACCCCAAATATCAGAATGCAACAGTTCAGACGAATTACAAACTCTACTAAACAATCTAAAGGGGATAGGGGCGCCTGTTATGTTTACAAAGTTGACATGACTCGCAGTGAAAATCAAAAGAACAGATAAATCCGATCTCATTTGCCTTAGGACTGTTGTAGAAGAATGACCTAACTGACAATGAACCTCCTTGATGCTGGAATCACATATATTTAATATAGGTTGTGATGATAAGGTTAGACGATAGAGGCCGCATGATTCAACACCCATGCCAATCATTCGGTTGGTTTCTGGTTCCTAAAATACATAATTAGTAGGATAAAAGGTTGTCAAGCAACTACTTTGTAGCATCTAACAGAGCAACTTGATTGTGTTGAATGTGCAACTGCATAACAATGGTGCTTGCTGGTTTTGGGGTTCAGGGTTGGCCATTTGTGAAGCTTTTGTGAGAGAGAGTGGAAGAACGAGGGTTTTGTGGAGAATTTAGGACTTGAAAGATTCAGATGAGGAAGAAGAAAAGAGTGAGACCCATTGCAAAGACTATTTATAGGCAAAGTTATTTTGAAAGATAAACTTTGAAATCCGGATGTCGGTCCCACATCTGAAAAAGGTGCCTAAAAGAGTAGTTATCTCGTAAGTTGAAAATCTTCCGAATGTAATTTGTCTTAGGAAGTTTTAAAGAAAAAACTTTCGAAGCTAAATTGACTTCGAAAGATATACCTCATTTTGAGAAATCACAGCAAGTTGATTTGATAGACTCAAATTTGAGAAATTTAAATCTGGTGATTGAGTATAACCTACCACATCAACACACCCATCAAGTATGATTTGATCAGAAGAGCGTAACATCATTGATGTTTTCTTCGGTGGATAGGTTGTCAGCATCAAGATATTTTTATCACTATCACCATCTCTATCTTCTCCTCGATTCTGTCAAGAATATCTCCAAATTTGAGAAATTTATATCTTGTCAGAATATCTCTATCAAGATATTCTCAGAAGTTTTTTCTTATTCATGTGGATGGCACACTTAAGATTGTATATGCAATCTTTGTCCACCACACATTATACATTCCATAGTTTTTCTTCTGAGAGTCTTGTCCTGAGAAGAAGGCTTGTCTTCAGCCCTTTCTAGCTACTTCTTCATCTTCTTGGATGATGCAGCATGCTTCTGAGGGTGAACCTTGCCTTTAGAGTTGGATGGTCCGGGTGTGCAGCAGTGGTGCACATTAGTTCAACCTTCTTCTCCTTACTTCTCCTTACAAGGATGTCTTGGACTTGAACTAGCGCTCTTGGTACTAGAGTCCTTGGTTAAGTTACCTCAAACCTAGTAAAGATGAAAACTTATTTTTACCTAAGGTTGAAGGTGAACTAGATCTCCTTCACTTTCTTTCATCTTCTATTTGCAGCCCTAATCAAGTTCTTTTTGTAGACTTGGCCATCCCTGGTCTCTTCTTCTCTTCATGGATATAGTGACCCTTTTAGAGTGAACATGTTCACTCACTTTTGGTTCACTCTTCACTATATCGTCTTCATCTTTCTCTTGGATAGGATCAATAGGAAGTAGCTTATCTTTACAAGTTTCACACTTTGGTTCTCTGACTGATAGTAATGTGTTGAGCAGCTATTTCATTTGATTCATATTCTGATAACACACTTTTGCATGCAAGGATTAAGATATGATGTTCTTGAAGGTTTCTTCTTCAAGAAATATTTTTCTGCCTTGGCTTTACTGATCACAAGCTCAGCCTAATATTCAGTCAACTTAAAAACAAGATCTTTAATCCGAGTACTATAGTTTGTATGCTTATGTTTTAGAGTAGAAATCATTTTCTCTAAGTCTTTTATTTTAAGCTTATAATTATTTTCTGCTTTTTTAAAATCAGCTATCAAAATGTCTAAGGACTTAAAATCATATCTTACTTTCAAGTTGTAGGACCAGTACATATTAACTTCATCAGATCTACAATCAGGTCATGGTTTGGAAAGACATCTTCCACCTGAAAACAGTCAAAGGCTCCTTTTTTTAGTAACAACTATAGCTTGATGCTTTGGTTGGTTGGGCTTCTCAACTCTTAGAGCAGTCTCAGTGTAGTTAGACCTGGACCGTGTATGACCACTATTTGTTATTGGTGCCTTACACTCCCGAGCAAAGTGGCTCATTTGGTTACAGTTGTAACACTTTACTTTGTTATTGTCCAGCTCAAACTTTCCACTAGACACATTGTTTGAAAAATTCATGTATGTCCTCTTGTAAAACTTCTTAGCTATGTGAGTGAGAAAAGTCATCTATTGAACTATTTTCATGTACTCCAGATCATCTGGATAGATGCAATCAAGGTCTGAGAAGAGCTGGGCTCTTAGAATGGACTTCCTTGAGTGTAGCTCTCCCTTGGTCTCTCCGGGAAGGTGATAAAAAGACCTTTTGGTGAGTTGTCAGGGTAGCTAATGAGATGGTGTTGTGGCTCTCTGCAGTCCCTTTCAATCACATGAAGGGCTGAACTCTTTTGGGTGTTGGAAGAGCTGGGAGAAGCATTCTGCATGTTCATCTCCATTTGGTAACCGCTTAGGATACCATACAGCTCATTGAGAGTGAGGGTAGAGAGGTTCTCAGTTCTCTTGATGGCCACACAGTAATGTGTCCATTCTCTAAGTAGTGTGTCCATTCTTTAGGAAGAGAGATAATAAACTTACACACTATGTCACTGTTTTCAAGTTTAACTTCAATATCCATCAGAGTGTCTACAATCTCAATATACCTGAATTATTGTTGAGTCATAGTTTCACCTGTTTTGTAGGTGAAGTTTTCAAACAGCTGTTTCATGATTTCTTTATTGTTCTTCTTAGCGTCATCAGATCTTTCATACATCAGCTTCAGTACATCCTAGAGTTTTTTTGCACTCTTACACTTTTTGAAGCCTTTGTAGTTGGGAATAGTTGTTTAAAGAGCAATTATGATTTTCTGATCAATATCAATTTTCTTCCGGTCTTCTTCAAATTAATCAAACACTTCCTTGGGTATAGTCCCACCTAGCAGATTCTTAAGTAGTACTTGGGATGTGAGGTCCATAGACTACTGATCTCCACATCCTGCGGTCTTGATAGTTGATGAAGCCTTCCATTCTCATGCATCAAGTATAAAAGTCATTAGGAGTGATTAGTGGAGACTTAGTTATCGTTCTGGTTTCCATATAAGCTTTAGAAAAAGCTGTCATTTGAGCAAGTAAGTAAATGTGAAACTAAAGAGTGATTCATGATGGTGAGATTTTACAATCAAGAGCCTCAGTAGCTCTGATACCAATTGAAGGACTGGATGTGGTTCAAACAACAGTTCCATAGTTGTAGATTATTAATACACACTTACTCTCAAATAGATCCAGACAGTGAAATAAAAAACCTACAAGAATAACAAGTAACAACACTCAAAAAGAAAAAAATTGGTTTTCAAGGATGATATATATACTCTAAGTGTTTACAAGTATTACAAAGCTTGTTCTGCTTGCTACGTCCTAAGACTAATACATGAGATATTTTATACTACAATCTATAGACGACCATACTTTGAAGACCAACTGAACACTAATCTAGACAACAAAATCAATGTAAAGTCAAAAGGTAGACTGTCTTTTGACATGTGATTATAACATGTCATTGCTCACATCCTATTGTATAAAAAAGATAAAAGTACTAAAGTAGTAAGTTACAGAAAAAAGACATGGCGGTTTACAAAAGTAAAAAGGTGATCACCACTTATATAAGTTGGTGAGTTTTCAGAACTAACAGCGAAAAGTTCTTCTGCTTTTGTCAAAAGTGTGTCAAAGTCACGGGTCTTCTTAGTCTTCGGAAGAGTTCAATCTTCAAGCTTCGAAAGTCTTTGATTTCGAAAGATCTAACACTTAGTTAATTTTCTTCGGACATAGTCAAATCTTCCAAAGTATTTACGGGCCCCAATCCCACCACAATCCTTCCCTCCCAACAACCCCTATTCACCCAAAGCCCCTGCGGGTCTGCCTCCTCACCGCCACGAGTCACTACCATCCCCACCCCATCACCTACCACTTCCAGCAGCCCTGAAACCTCCTGTCTAACCACCTTCAACCCCTAGACAGAAACCCATAACATGCTGCCACACAAGATCCCCCACCCCCAACTACTACTCATCACACCATGACCAGCCAATCATGAGATGGTACCATTAAAACACGGTTCCTTGTAAACCTACACACAACCTTACTACCCATCTCACCAATCCTAAAATCCCATCTTTTTGCTTTATTGGATCCAAATTGGCATGCGGTATGAACAATAACGACACTTGGGAATTGGTTCCTTGACCTACTGAGAGTCGTATCTTCAAGGCATGTGGCTATTTTGCCATAATGCACGTCGTTCTCACACTTGTAGTGTCAAAATCTTGACTGATTCACCAACTGGACATTAAAAATGCCTTTTTGCATGGTGATCTCCAAGAAACATTATACATGTTCTAACTACCCGGCTTTTGTTGACTCCTCTAAAAGCTCAAAACATGTGTGTTGCCTTAAAAAATCTTAATATGAGCTCAAACAGGCACCACGACCCTGGAATCAACGATTCACCACTTATAAACCCGTTGTGGGTTTCGAATCAACAATTCACCACTTATCTTTTACTCTACGTCGATGATATTATTTTAACAACTTGTGTTGATATGTTTCTACAACATATTATCTCATCTTTATCTCGAGAATTTGTCATGAGAGATATGGGCAAACTACATCACTTCCTTGGCATTAACGTGGAATCCAAAATGGTGGCTTATTCTTATTCGAGGAATCTTATGCTCGTGATATTCTTGTGGAGCACATATGTCGGATTGCAAATCGTGTTCCACTCCTACCGACACAAACTCAAAACTAAGTGCCTATACAAGTGCACCTGTCACCGATGGCACATTATATCGCAGCTTAGCTCGCCCTTACAATATTTAACCTTTACTCAACCTGATAACTCATATGCCGTCCAACAAGTTTGTCTAGTTTATGCATGATCCACGTGAGACACATTTCACATTCTTGAAGTGGATCCTACGTATCTCAAAGGTACATTGAACCATGGTTTACATATTTTCCCCTCTACATTGACTACTCTCACATCTTATTCAGATGTCGATGGGGGTGTTGGTTCCAGACCCAAGATCATACTCCTCTTGCATTTCGTTACTTGCAATACAGACATATAAATAGACTAAGAAAACATGTAAACATGGGTCACTAACTCATTACTCCTATAAAATAGACCACTACTTAACATCCACCCACCACTCCACTACCTAGACTAATTCAAAATAAAACTTGCTCCTTAATTAAATAAAAACATGACTCAAACACTAGACCCATGACCCGTAACTTGACCCAACTTTAACCCGATCAATATTAACCCAATAGGGGGTTGCCTGGACTCAAGACGCTCCACCTCTGGCTATTGTGTTTTTCTTAAGGATACTCTCGTCCCATGGTCTTTCAAAAGACAGGCGGTTATGTCCCGATCTAGTGTTGGGGTTGCATACGGGGGTGGGGGTGGTGGGGGGGTTGGCCAATACGGTTGCGAAAACTAGTTGGTCGCGAAACTTACTTCTAGAGCTACATGTTCCTATTCACAATGCCACTATGGTCTATTGCGACAATATCTCAACCGTATACCTAATCGAGAATCGAGTTCATCACCAACGAACTAAACATGTCGAGATAGATGCATATTTTGTATGGGAGAAAGTTTGTATAGGTGCGGTTCGGGTCCTTCACATCCTTGCAGTTACTGATATCTTTACTAAAGGACAACCTCGCTATCTTTTCAATGTTTCAAATCTAGCTTGAGCATTCATTCCTTTACAGCATTAACTATGGTTGACTCATTAGTTATTTTAGATAAATAGTGTTTTGTTATGGTTTAGTTGTATTATAATTGATGTATATCACTATCATGTATATATTCCATTCAATCAATGAAAACCTCCAAAAGAGTTTTACAGAATTATACTATCAACAATTACCTATTTTCAACAATCAGCATTTAGCCCCAATGCGGTTATAGTTTCTAATTTGTTGTTCTCAAATATTATTTAGACTATTTACATTATGAAACTACGATTATAGCTTCTAATTTAGGACCATATATCATGTAGTCACTGTTAGATCATGTCAAGTTTAACAAAAGTCTGGCTTATTTAAGCATGATAAGCAATAATATAATTGACCATGATCAACAGTACTAACAAAGAGGATTAGAGGAAGATGTACATGCATTAAAAGAACCTAAAACTTTTGATCTTTGTTGTAAAGTGTAATTAATGATTTTCTTAAATTTTTATTATAATTTTAATATTAGATATAATCTATTACACAAAATTATTCTCTTAAAACTGTATGTAAAATTTAAAATATTCCCAAGTTGTTTAAAACTGACACATTTTTTTTGTTATGCTATCAATAATCAAGCAAAGATTCCAAGGATAATAAATTTTCCATACCTCAAAGAAGTAAATGCTGGATTAGAAAACCACATGAGGAGAGAAAATTTCCCTTTGTCAAACCAGGTAACTGTTGAATCTTAAATCTTCTTCTCTTAGACTGACACCACCAGAGTGACCACCGATAGGTACCTGCGTAACCAAAAAACTAAACTTGATAGAAAAATAAAGCATATTTGAAAATTGAAATGCTCCAACTTATCCTTGCAGAATAGCCAAAAAAAAACTATTTAAAGCAAAATAACTATATGAGCTCAAACTTAATGTCCAATTACTCGAAGTTTACTTAATGTCCTGTTATAGGTCCTGTCTCCAATGTGTTCTCTCTTGATTCCTCAAGCTCACCAGTTTTATTAGTATCAATATATTAATTATTGAACAAAGATTAGAAGGTTGTATTACTAAAATTTAAAAATACAATATGATCAACTTTCAAAAAGTTTGACCCATTTGATTGTTACTAATACACAATAATAGAGACGGTTAAAACTGACCCATTTACTAATACACAATAATCAAGCCATGACTAAGCAAGTGAAGATTGCAGGGATAAGAATTTTGGTGTACCCTAAGAAGATGATGATGGATTAAAAAACCACTTCTACAGAGAAGAAAAAAAATATAGAAAACACCATGTGATGCAAGAATCCTGAAAATAAATACTAAATATGCAGCTATACCATTCAAGTGGATTACCTTTTCCTTTTGTCAAATCAATGTTGACATTGCTGACAGCAAAATCTTCTTCTCTTAGGCTAACGCCATGATCGCCACCAGATTATTGAATTCAAGGTAACCATCACTAGCATGTAACTAAGCAACTGAAACTTGATAAAAAAAAATGAGGTTAAATAACCCGTGAACAAACAAAATCTTGTGTAATCACATATTAGAAATGCCCTTTGGGAACAACATATTGCAGATCAATTGCTAAAAATAGATAAATTAAATTAACTAAACTAGATCAAAATTAATGCCCCCATTACTTGATTACAATTAAAAAAAAACCTGAACCTGTCTCAAATTCTCCTCATGTGTTTCTTGAATCCATAAGCTCATGAGCTTCAAGAGTTTCAAACGTCTTTAACGTAAGAACTTGCGATGAAGTCAAGGGGTCTTTAAAAAAAAGTCAACTAAACAAATATGTAAGTGTGGTAGCATCTCTCTTGAGTAGACGAACAATTTGGAGAGACAAGAAGATGTTGCATGCTATACCCATCTTGGAAAACACCAACTCTATTAAATACACTTCTATCACATTTGACCCATTCCATAATATCAGTATATTATATGGAACTTTATTTGCCTTGGATACTATTTACTTATCCATTATGCTATAGAAACCGTTCACTAACCTTCCAGGGTTGATATAACTGAGCCTTGTGGCCCGAACCCAGTCAAAGAATTAAATTTCTATAAACAACTATAACTCTATAAGCTACACATGTTACAACACCCAGACTTTTAAGTAAGAAAACTAGTGTCAAAGCACCTGCTAATTAAATTTGCAAGCTATGAACTGATGGTTTCAATATGTAGACTCTAAAATTCTATCAAAGATATGTCCTAAAAGAAACACCTGCAAAATGCCTACATCAGGGCAAGCTGCACCAGTAAATACCTTACAGCTGGTTTCAAACTACAAAACATGCAAGTGACAGACCAAAGTAGTCTCTAGTCCTCAAAATATGCAAAAAAAAACAACCGGAAATTGCCTAACTCAGCAGGTTACACCAAAATAAAGCTAAAACATGCAAGCCAAATACCTCATGGCCACTTATTCCATAAGAATTAACAACTTACCTCATTTGTCGAACTGACAACAGCATCAACCTCCAGATTGCAAGGGTTTCCTCTCCACAAATAAAACTTGGAGTTAATTCCCATGATCAACTCGAAACCTAGAAGCCGGTCCATTCGCACTAGTCTCTACCTCAGAAACTAAAGTTCATGGGTCCGGAAAATGTAAACTGTGATGTTCAATTACATAATAACATCTAGGAACTTGATCAAGAGTCACAACAGCATCCCCACTATCAGTGGAAATACACCAAGATCCATGATAGCCGACTCCGGCCAACACATAACAAATGATATCTTCCAATGCAAAAAACTGGGTGGCACTGTACATCATGATTGCAGAATGCAAGAAGACTCCCTTTTCATTTGTAACATTATCTACATAAACAAATGCATGAAGATTTAAAAAAACAGCTAAAAGGTTCAGAAAATATTACCATCACAAACTCCAAAAATGCTAATCGACTTGAATGATGATAGTCTCCTAACAACCTCAAATGGTAAACCTGTGAATAATAATTTCAATAAAATTCAGTTATCAATTATAGTAGAAACAACAGTTTCAGATATCATAAATAGGTAACCTACAAACCTCTCCACAAAAACGATTCAGATAGAGTTTAACATTTGCCTGCCCAACCTGCTGCAGACAAAATGAAGATCACATATATGCAACCATAACAACTAATCGGGTTCTAGAATAGCAATGTACTTCTTCATAAGTCCCAAAAGGGAATACATGCTAAATTGTATTCCACTTGGATCATTGAAGAATCTCCCTTAGTCCCACTGAATGAAACCATTATCTTTAAACAAAAACCTGAAATCTGGTGATATGCTTATGGTAACTTCAATAACATTATTAAAAGTATGCAGAAATTGATTTCATTGAATCCTCAAGTCTGATTTTCATATGCCCCAAATAGGACAATATGCTAAATTGTGTCCCACTTGGATCATTGGGTAACCTAGAAACAACTAAACACGTAAGAATGCATAGTTAGCAGAATGCAAAGTTGCTCCTAGAATGCAAAAGTGCAAACAGAAGGCAAACTAGAAATATCAGCCCAAATATACCAACAAAAATATATTAAGCCTGAGAGTAATGGGTTGTCTGAGCAGAATGAAGGCTTATAATAGCCAAAGCATAGACCCCAATAATATCCAATGGGCAATATGCAATCTCATGTAAAAAAAACAAAATCCCTGATTTTCAAGATCAAATAACTAAGCTATTATGAGCAGGAAGAGAAACAGGAGCATACCTCAATAAAACGATAAAACTCGTAGCTTTGGTGGTAAGATCCAACACATGGGGTTCGATTGCATATTAAACAAAATCAACAACATCATTCTCAGTTACTTGTTTATTACAACTAAAACTAAGAGAAAAGCTGAGTGAAAACTCCCTTCACTAATTGAAAGCCCGGCAAGTATCACAACCGTTTGTTTTTAATGCATAAAACCCTACATAATTTTTCTTTTGAAAACAGTGTATTATATTGTTAAGATGGTATAACTCTTGTAATTGTATTTGACTACTTATAAAAAAATATTTATGAAAAAAAAAGGAGGTTTGGGTTCGCTTAGTCTGACATGTACCAAAAATTACCTATTTGACCCATTACATCATGAGAAAGTATAAGAGAGGTAGCAGGGTCAACCAATCAACAAAATGCAAGAGAAGGAATATAAATATATTATATCAAATTTTCAACAAAGAGTCCATAAAAAAATTGGAAATAGAAGCACCTTATCACCCCTAGATTGAAGATATTTTCCCAAAGCCAACTGTAAATCATTAACCACTAGAAATTTCAGCACCATCAACACAGCAGAAAATGAACAATTGGACACTGGATAGAAACATGAACCAAATTGATCCAAAAAACTTAAAAAATTTTAGTGATTATATTTACAGAAAAACAATAAAAGAGTGATACTTGGCATAAAAGGCTAAGAGTACTAGCATATAATTATGCATAAAAAATCATGATTAAGTCAAGGAATCTTTAAATGAAAATTGTAATTACAATCAGTGTAATATATTATTATGAAAACAAAATTACAAACAAGAAATTAAATCCCATCAGTTAGAAAAAATAATTTAAGCAAACGAATAGCTTACTTGTTGTTTAGTGTTTCGGTATCCCTCGTTGTAAGAAGTATATTCTATCCCAAAAACACAAGTGGGTCCCATACCTAAAAGGAAACAAGAAAATATACAACAAATACATGCAGTAAAGTACATAATCAAAAGCTTACAACAAAATTCTGCATGAATAGAAATAATAAAGCATTTGTGTTTTAACACTGATGGATAAATAAAGTACATTATTAAAATTAAAAGATAATAATCTGATTATTATTATTAAGCTTATTGAAAAAAAAACTTTCACTGCAACTCTCCAACATATTATTCAGTAAATCACTTCATGACTGATTGATTTCATAGGTGTAATTACAAAAAACTCAATCACTGATCATGCAGATCATACTAATGCTGAACTGGAAGCATTCTCATGAATTTGACATGTTACCCAACATCCCATTTTACCACTTGTGATATCAAGCATATACACTACGAATTAACCTGTGAGCACAAAAATACAGTGTACCATGATACCTTCTGATTTGGATATGATGAATGTGTATAATCATCTTCCTTATCATCTGTAAAAGAAGTTATCCCAAGTTCATAGTGATTCTGTTCATTTGTTACTTCGGAAGCAGTTTCTTGACCATCTCTCTCCGGTGAAGATTGCTTCAATAGGCTACTCCTAGATCCATTAGTCTCATCTTTGTCATCTGCCTGTATATTAAGACATAAAACAGAATTGTGCAGCAGATATAGGACTCTTTCCAGCTGATTGGTTCACTAATAAAGATTCAGAGTACTTACCTTACAATTAATCAATATATATACCATCACCGTCATTGAATCATCTTCTGTGGTTGTGCCTTCTGTATCTTCCTGCAAAATGTTCTAAAGAATCAGTAAGTGAATGACGAAACAACTAAAACTGCAGATATTGTTCTAGTTGATATCCATTCATATGATCATTCATAACTAAATTAAACCTTGCACTGATGTAGAATCTGAGAACCTTCCAAAATCAGAAGCGACTATGAATTTTGAGGATGATAGCTTAAGTTTTCAGAATCAAATCAAGACAATGAAGATTCCTAATAAGAAACCAGAAAATATATAACAACAATATATAACAAATAAATGCAGTAAAGTATATAATCAAAAGCTAACATCAAATTCTGTATGAATATAAGCAACAAAGCAATTGTGCGTTAAGACTGGTGGATAAATAAAGTATATCATTAAAATTAAATTTTAAAAGGTAACAACAAAGGGCTTTCATAGTTTGATATACCAAATTAACAAATAAGTAAATCTTAGTAACTTAGGCCATGGCTTTCATAGTTTCATACACCAACGATCAGAAACTACAACCAAATTAGTAAATCATACCAGAAATAGTATATGAATGCCTCCTGGAAGAAAGAAAAACTGTAAAATCAACGAGCACTTCAAAACAACAAACAAGAGAGAGAGAGAGAGAGAGAGAGAGAGAGAGATGAAGACCAGATAACAGAGGTAATTACCCGATCAAATCTGTTCGAGAGAAAACGCTAATTTGAGTGAAATGTTACTGCAAAACGTGCATGAAAATCCGATCAAAACCCCCCTGAAAAGATACCTTTAACGATCGATGGTGAACTTGATGAGAGATAGAGATGGGAAGAGAGGGTTTTTATGAAAGGAGAAGACAGAGATTTGGGTGGGTTTTATAGGATTTTCTCTAACGTAATAAATCATCGCGTGATCTTAACGTCATTAATAAATATTGAACCGTAATCTAACGGAACTATTTCCATATTTTCACTCGGTATTTCCATATAAATAAACTGTTTATTTTCACAAACAAAATCTCTTTATCTCGCTCTAGTAATCTCGTTGCTTTTTCTATCTTTTCCGGTCAGGCATAAACCGACTACTGGAATAAGGGTTAGGCTATGGCGAAGTTGAATAGTCAGCGGTCTCTCCACACTTGTGTATCAAGTTCACACTTCACACTTGCGTATCAAGTTCACATCACTAGAATAAGTTCAACCGCAATTCTCTGCACTTCTTTTTTCTAGAGGATACCTAATAAACATACTAAATATGTAATAAAAAATATGTGCATAATTCGTTCGAATCAATTCTCTGCACTTCAAATTTCATTGTCCAACACATTTTATTTATACCAAAAACGAGGTGAGTGAATTTATTTAAAAACAAACAACCAATATTTGCACGTTGTGCTTTATAGGTTGTATAAAGTGATTAGTAGTCAATGTGAGACAAGAGCTAATTACATTTTGTTAGTATATATAATAGTGAAAATGTGGTTGACTCGTATAATTTCATTCATATTCATCTTCCGACATGATAATATCATTTGCGGATGTCGTCGCCCAGTAACCTCGATTTTTCTTTTTCTTTATATTTGCGTGTGATTTTATTTATAATTTATACATAAACATCACTACAACCTCTCCATCACATCAACATTGTAAAAAATTCAATATTACATTTAGTAATTGGTTAGCATACGACGGTATAAGCAAACATTTCACCACGACTAGCTAGCGTTAAATAGTCATTATTAAACGTGTATTAGTGATTTATTTTAAATATACGTGTTCACTTACACACGTGCTAAATTAATGGGTTTAGGATCTCCATTTTTACGACATTAGCCAAACAACCTATAAACGACATTGAAGTTGAAACCTCACAAATGGAACCACTGACAATGAATTTATAATTTATTAGTATGGCCTAGCCCTAAAGTTTACCACTTTATTTCTTGATATACTTTAAGGCTCTCCGTTAAAATGCAACATAAGTGCAATGTTATTCGAGTTAATGCATACACGTTATTTGTCTTGCAAAACACTTTGTGACTTGATATCATGTCATTTTCTTCCATGTATACAAAGAGAAAAAGACTTTTCGGTTTACTGTCGTTTAGTGGTGATATTGCGTAGCTTATTGTTATTAGAGTCATCAACAAAGTTGTAACATCATGAAACATTCCGTTAAAAGACCATGGTCAGGAGCCCTATAAACACTCCATTTTGTCAAACCAGACGGTAAATGTATATAGAGAAAATATAAAAATCATATGTAAATAAAAAGATACAGTTATTATTAGAAGTTTTGTTACTTTTAAAATCACCATGCATACCCGTAACCTATTGTTATAAATGACACCATTTTATCACCAGTCTTTCCCTTGTGGAATGTTACACTTGAAGTTTAAACATTAACTTGTAATGTTTTCTTACTACACATATAGGGTCCACGTAAACATTACAAGATAAATATTTAATTACTTATCTAATCATATAGGATAAAAATAATAACAAAAGGGGCACATTTGAAAGATTTTTTTTGAACGACTAATTGGATCATTAACATGCCATTGACCCACCCGATCATTTTCATCATTCAAGAACGAAACATTGAGGCACTAGACTGACACATCATCCAAATGAATGCTCATTTAATGATTAAAAAATAACCTGTTAAATGGTTAAGAAAGTATATATTAATGATGCATTTAAAGTATCATAACAAGACATTTCATAAGTTGATGGTATAGACTGAAGTACAATGACTTGCCCCTTGCTAGCCCCTTATGTTTTTTAACTTCGATTATTTCTTATCATTCTAAAACAATTTGTTTACATGTTTTATTTATTGGTTACTTTAACAAAAACTTAAATATTTTAAATAGCAACCGGGTCTAAGAAGATCCTTGAACAAAGGCTTACATACAAACAACTTGTTTTTTTTTATAAATATCTTGTTACTTAAAAAAGCATACTTAATATCGGTTTATATATTTATAACAAAAGTAGAGTTTATTAAAATAATCAGGGAAACACAACTAAAACTTTTTCAAAAAATAATATAAAAGTTTTAGATATGCTTCTTTAATGTATTATGTAAAACTTAATTTTTCTAACCTAATAAAAGAGTATATTGGAGTAACACGTGACAGCATCACATTCACTCTCATCAAAATTTTTCCGTTTCTCTCTCCTATTAAATAATTACCTTAATTATTAATAATATTATTTAACTTTTTAAGAACAAAAATAGTTTTTAATAAATTTGTAATAAGATCTTCTTATTAATGTTATTTTTAAAAAAATATTTTTTATAGAATAAAAAATCTTTACAAAACATCAAACTTTTTTCAAATAAATGTTTTAAAAAGTTAACTTTTATAAACAAAAAATAATTAAAATTGAAATTTATAATAAGAGAATTTTTAAAAATAATATTTTTTAATACGTTTTGTTTTGAAACAAAATATTTATTTTTTCTGGAAAAAAAATTTTTAAACGAAAAGTTTAAAAAGTTGATATGATTGTTTTATTACATATTGTTCTTACTATACGTAATTTTAATTATATTTAATCGTAAAATATCGTTTTATACTTGATAAACTTTTATTATATTTAATATTTTATTTGTTCAACCAGTGTAATACACGAGTTTACCAAAACTAGTAAATACATAATTGTATTTTGTATTATATAATTGTTAACACAAACTATCACGATGAATTATAAAAAAAAATTAGGCTATACACATCTTCTCTCTATTACTTGTCAAAGTTTCCACTCAAACAACATATTTAAAAAAAATTCTAATAAAAATTTAATACAACTATTTCTAAAGTTAAAATAAAACTTTTAAAAATATATTTTAAAATTGAAAATAAACCTAAACGAATCTAATTCAACCGATTAAACCATCTAAATTAATTTATTCGGTTCGGTTATTCGATTAAACCTATTAAACCATTTAACCAAATTTACGATTTGATTTACAAATATGATTTTGTTTTTAGTTTTTTTTCTGTTTTTTGTTTTTGGTTTTTCTTAACGCTCATAACCACTAGAAAATTAAAACAAAAAACAAAAAATATAAAGACGTAAAAGTAATAATAATAAATAGGTAACAAATAGAAATAAAAAAATAAAAAATAAAGAGTTAAAAGTAATAATAAATAGGTATAACTCATTATATACTATTAAAAGAGGAATGTGATGAATAGTAGTTCTTTCATTTTGGACCGTCAATTCTTAAATGTGTGGTTGTAGTTTCAAGGAAGCTACAACACATCTCAAACCACTTAACACGTGGACACTTCCCTTTTCTCATAAAAGATGAAATAATAGAATCTTAGAGAGAGAAAGGTACGGTAGGAGTTGCTAGAAGACTGAAGAAAGGTAACCACCGCCCTCCGCCACACCGTCATCTCTACCGTGTTAAGCTTGAAACAATTCATGTTCCTTTGTTTCTCAGGCCCTATTCTATGACGAAGAAGGAGGTGTACGCCGGTGCATGCTCCAATTTAGTATTCCTTTTCTTTTCAAACAACATCTAAGGCCACAACCAGACCCACTGTACCGAGTTTTCCCTACTAGAGGTTGTGTTGGTTGTGCGGCGGGAGACCAACTACAATCATGGTGACTACTATGTTGCCGGTGAAGGCGGTCGGCCTGCGAGCGACTCTAAAACAGCCTCCTTAACGGTAATGATGATCGGTGATGATGATCGTTGTAAAGGTACACGGCAGCGACAGCCCAGCGGTTAAGGTATGTTCGGCTCCTTTCTTTTGCTAACTGATTATAAATTCTCACATCCGTTTTGGTTATAATATGTTCGAATGATAGCTAAATCATTTCCTTGCCACACTGTATGAAATATTATGAATAAAAGACGTATCTCTGTTTTGCTAGATCAATAATCAGATACAATTTACTGTCATCGTTTTCTTAAACCGCTGATAAGGTTTCTTTTATATGGTTTTGTAAATCTGCAAAATTAGATAAAAAAAACAGAGATACGTCTTTGACTCCAAAGCTTTGTTTCTATTCGTTTAATTCACCCATTTTTTTAAAAAAATTTATAAATGTATGAGTGTTTCGTAACTACCGTCTTGACTATATTCGTCAGTTTCTTGGGCAAGGACGTTGGAGGAAGAAGCACAACCAGCTTGAGTAAGTTGACCACAAAGATAAGCATTCTTAATTTGGAGTTGGTTAGATAGATTATAATAGGTGATGAATTGAATGTTGGAATTATGATGAAGAATTTATGACAAATAAGGCTTGTCTGTTTTATCTATGGAAGAAATGTATTAACTAATCATAAGTTCTCAAACATTAATAAATTTTTATTCATTAATGTCTATGTGTATTGTAATTCTACGCAGTTGAAATATCAAAAAGATCATAAGTTTGTTTCATGTGTTGATTTTGAGTTCCAACGACAGTAGGCCCAAGGGAGAGACATCAATTGCAGTTTTCAAGTAATCGACCACAAACAAGTTTAACAAGTTACCTTTCATGAGTTTAACAAGTAAAAATATGAAGTCAAAATCCCATCAAATTGAAGTACAAATAGTCAAACATATGAAACATAGACGCTTAGTAGCAAGCTTTAACAAAACCCGAAATTTATGAACAGAACTGAAAGTAGAATCAAGACTTTTTAACAAGATCTATATAGGGTTAGTAAATGAAAAATGAGAAACTATAATTTGTTTCACACATTATGCTCTATGTAAAGAGTAATGTCGGAGGGGCCTTAGCGAAGTTTAACGAATAGGGCCTTAATAAGGCTGGTTATGACGAGCACCCTAAGAGAGGCCCTGTTGTAGAGTTCCTCGAGCAACGCGCATGAGGAACAATCCTAGTTTTGTTAAACATGTTAAAGGGTAATAAATAATTAAAAACATAAAAACAAAAATAAATTATTTTTACAAGTGAAGAGAAATTGTTATTGAAATTATATAACTAAGTAAAAATAATCTAGAGAGGTATATATATAATCACATTAAAAAAAATCTAAAATTGACAAAACTTAAACGCACATCAGAATGCCTCAGAGATCTTGGTGGATAATAATCATCAAATGAGCATCAAACTCATCAAGAGTAGCAAATATCTATCTTACATCACCGGCATCCATTTATCTACCAAAACTAGCTTCAATCAAAAATCAAACACATGTATTACAACAACCGATGATTAAAAACAGTATAACTCAAATCAATATCATGACGAAGAAAAAGTAAATGATTCTTCACTATAAATTTGTTAAACAAACATGAAAATTGATCAGTAGCGATGCAGAATAATGAGTCAGAAGTAGCTGGTTGTAAGATCACCTTTCTCTTCGAGAGAAAATCATTGGGAATCCGTCTGATTTTTTCATCATCCTCATTATCGTGTTCACACCGATCTATAACTTCAAATTTGTTTCTGTAGTTAAGAGTATTTGTCTCTAATCGCCATAAATTTCACAGGAAATATAAGAACAGAAAGAGGTATTTCGATCAAGGAATTCGAAAATTAGGGATAATAAGCTCTATATGATTCACGTAGCGATATGAACAGAGAGGGATTAAAATCAGAAACATATTCAAATCATATATATTTTGAAAAAAAGTGTTGGTAATCGAATAACATAACCTGAAATCCCTAGAACGAGATGCGTTTGATTTTCTCCCAGGTATTATATGCGTATATATAGTGACTGTGATATTGGCTAACGAAACCCTAGTTACTAACCGCACGAATTGTTGCAGATTATTCTTACGGGCCTCAACAAAGGTTTGCATTTTACGGCCCATGGGCCTGTTATGGGTAGTATTTGTCAATAGTGTAAAATGTTTTCACAAACCGACAATACACTCAACAATATGCTCCCCTAGTGGTCGTAGTTAAACTATCGAATAAAATTATAATTATTTTAATAAATATATATAAAAATACTGGAAATTTAAATACACACATATATATATAAACTGGTTTAACCGGTTTGATCATTAATTCAACGTTGTTTTAAGCACCAAACAGTACCGGATTGTAGTTCGGTTCTTGATCCAACCGGTCGGACCGAACATTCCGGTACGGTTTTTAAAACTATGTGTAGAAGTCATAACTCATAAAATTTTTTTGCTGACTTTATGGTTGTGTTTTGCCGTTTGGTGTATAGAAATGGTATACGTATTGGGAGTGAATGGAAAGTAACGTGTTTATTATTTAACATTATAAAATCACTTGTTACATAAGGATTCATATTTATTCTAAATACATCAAAAAAACATTCAGCAACCTCTTTTTTTTCATTTCATTCTATCTTTTGTCATGCTTTCTCGACGACACCACCATCATAATCACCACCAACAAGTCATTTTAATATGCATATATATATATATATATATATATATATATATATATATATATATGGGGGGGTGAGGGGTGTTATGTATATGTTTATATATATACACACAAATACATGAGAACACATGCATTGGTGTTGATTAAGTAGATTTGAATAACATTTAAAACGAGACGTATATAAAAATAAGCACGTTGAAATGACACATGCGTAGTTTATAAACCTTAGTTAAAAATTAAATAAATGTAGAATGATATTTAAATGTTTTTTTAGGGAAATAATAACCTGAAATTTTGTTAAAATTAAGCACATTGAAACTGGATATTTAAATTTTCATAAAACATAATATTCTAAAATTTGTAAGACAAAAACCTGGGCAAAAAACAGAACTTCAAAATAACATTTATGGCTTCCACGTTTATGCTCTAATTGCTTGAAGATTGTTGTTCAACCTTGGTTTTAAATACTTTTACTTTTATATGTAAACCCAATAAGCATTACGGAGTAGTATATGAATTTTATATAAACAACTAGGTTAGTACCCCGTGTATACACGAGTTGAATATATAAAATTAGTAATAAATATTTATAAATTATAAAAACATATTTGAAGATAAAATATGATTGTAATTACATATCAATAGCTACTTTAAATAAATAAATAATAATATATTTTTCTTAACCTTTTATTTTATAAAAAAATATGGGTTTTAAATACTTTGTTTTAAGAAAAATTAATTTAATATTAAAAAAAGTTTGTTATATTCTGTATTTTATAAAACTTTTATTTTTAAAAGTGTATTTTAATAAAAATAGGTTTTAATTTATTATATTATATAATTTTTAATTTAAAAATAGTATGAGTAATTCTATTAGTATTCAATATTATTAATAATAATAAAGACGATGATAAAGTTAGTATGATAAAACTTACAATTGTGTCATGTTTTATTTTATATTTGTTTTTGTTATAGATAGATAGATATACTTTTAAATAAATAGGCTAGAAACCTATTTATTAAACGGATTATAGTTACTAATAAACACGAAGAGTTATAGTACGATGTTTTAATATAAGATATGATTAAAATTATATATATGTAATAGTTGAAGAAATAAACAATTATACTACTTTTTTTTTAACTCTCTTATCTAAATAGTTTTATTTTTAAACATTCGTGTTAAAATTTTTTTTTATAAATTTATTGTTTGTAAAAATCTTGTTTATTAAAAACTCGGGTTTTTAATTATTATGGTTGTTTCAATAAAACTACTTTTAGAAAATTTCATATTTTTTATAATTTTTTTAAAATTGACCGTTTAAAATATTTTATTTCAAAAAGGTTTAGTGTTTTAGAAAATTTCATATTATATAAAATTTTTGTTCTTTTATGATTTCTATGTTTATAAAAAGATTTGATTTTTGATTTTCTTAATAAAATTTAATTTAAAAAAGATAGCTTGATTTTAAAAAATCTAGATGAGAGAGAGAAATGCATTAATTAATAAAATTAATTTTTATTAAGAAAGAGAAATTAGTTTGAGTGATTAAATTACTATAATACCCTTTTGGAGGAAAAAAAAAGTGAGTATGTTTAAAAGAATGACAAATGTCAACAAGGTGGTTTAAGAGAGTGACAAATGACAAAAGAAACATTCTTTTGTTAGAGACTATAGACTATAGATTTATTTAATAATTCATAAGAGAAAAAAGTTTAAGTGTATCATGTGTCAAATTATGCTTTAACAATATGAATTCTACTGTTGCATTTGCTTATTCATGATAGATATTATCCCTTCCATGCTTTCCATCCACGTATAAATTCTATTGTTATTTGCTCTGTCACAAACCCTCGACTCTCAAGCACATCATTAAAAACACATAAGTACCAGTAGGTCAAATGACCTTTAGTGACGTTAGTTTACGTTAATATCCACCATAAGTCAATGTATTATTAAACTAGTTTTAGTAAACTCGTGTATTATACGGATTGAATAAAATATTAAATATAATAAAATTTTATTAAGTATAAAATAATATCACAAGATAAGATATGATTAAAATTACGTACGACTAAGAACTACAAGTAATAAAACAATAATATCAAATTTTTAAACTTTTATTTTTCAACTTTTTTGTTCAAAAAATATTAAACATAATATTCAAAACAAACCAAATTAAAATAAGCCATTGTTAAAAATTCCTTATTAGAAATCCTAATTTTAATTATTTTCAGCGTATAAAAAACTTACATTTTAAAAACACCAATTTTAAATATTTCATATTTTGAAAAAAGTTAGATGTTTAGAAAAAAAAATTTATTGTATAAAAATTGTTTTTTAAATAACATTAATAAAAATATATTTTTTATAATCTGTTAAAGAATTATTTTTAACCTAAAAAAATTAAATAATATTATTACTAATTAAAGTAATTATTTAAGAAGATATATCAAAAGAAAATTTTTGATGATAATAAATATAATGCTGACACGTGTCACTTTTAATCACTCTTTTATAAGAGTAGAAACATTCGTAATATAACACCAACTATCTTTAAATAAACTTATAATAGATTATATTTGTCTTGGCAAGCTCATAAACCATTAAGTCTTAGCACTAGACCTAGCCCTCAACCCTACCTTATGAAAATTGTTATTTAAACATGAAAACAGAGATGTTAGGTGCTAAAGACAATCAGTGGCAGATGTAGATATTTATTGCTATTGAGTTAGTGTTTTTATATGCTCAAAATCATAAAAACAACCAGATCAATTAGGATTGGGTTAGTAAAATAAAAAAAAGTCAAAAGCTAAAATTACTTAGATGTAAATACCAAATGTACTTTAATCTTCTTCAAATAAATACGTGGTATTACTATTCCAACATCCCTTGCAAGTTTTGCGGTCTTTATAAACAATAAAATTCCAATGAATATTTTCTTTCATTTTTTTTTTCCATTTACTTCAACTTAAGTTCATGCTTTCTGTCAAAATTAAAAAAAAAAATCAATGGAGTCACTATCAAAAAAATGATTGTTACCATTTGATAAACTCGTACATATATCTCTATTTGCTCATGAAAATACGCAATATTCCTATAATTCCTGTGTCTTCTACATAAGTTCAATCCTAAAGACAATTAAAAATAGAGAGATATTGAGTTGGAGTTTCGTTCAAAATAAAAAATATGTTATAGTTTGAGTCAAAGAGTTTTATCAGATGTGAGTTTACTTATGAGAGAGCCGAGAATGCAATCCTGATCAAAAAACGAATAATAACATATATCCTTCAAAGTAAGGACGGAGAATGGTACGTTTACTAAAAAAAAAAAAAAAAGGGAAAAAGGACCTAAAACGTACATGCAATATACGACGTCGTTCCGCCGATCTGCTCTTCCGTTCAGTCAGCACCGTCAGTGTCTTTAGGGGGCGCCTGCTGCGTGCTCTTCATCTACTGTTAGGGCTCTAAATGCACCTTCATCGACAAATATTTCATCAGGTAATCCGAATTTTCTCCTTCAGTTTGCTTTCAATTTCATTTCGTGCAAATTAAGTAATTTAGGTCACCGAATTCTCTCGCCGGTAGCGCATAATCAGTATTAGAAGATCAAAATGAAGATAAACACATCAATCTTCACATTCTTCGTGTTGAGTTCGACGCTGATTCTCCGATCGACCGCAATTTCATCAAATGATCTGCTCGGAGTTTCTCCTGAAGGTTTAATACCTGTTCTAGTAGGCCTTTGTTTTACGCGTGTAACTGTTGACGGAATCAATTGTAACTGTATACTGTTTTTTAATAATATTCCGACTTTTTATTGTTTATCTTACCAGATGAGAAATATTACAAGGGGTTATGGTCTTCAGGAACGATTAAATGCAAAGACGGATCTAAAACATTCACGAAGTCACAGCTTAATGATGATTTTTGTGATTGCTTTGATGGCACCGACGAACCAGGTTTACTAGTTTATCATCAGTTATTATGAAATGAATTTACATCATGAAGTTCTTAATTTGAAGGGGATTTTTGACTGTTATTCATTGAATGTTTTTCTTATCGTGCATTGACGCTTGCGTATGATTCGCATATAGTGGTCACATTTTGCGTTTATTATGACCATTGATTGATTTTCTGTCTAATCTGATGGATACAAATCTTAACAGGAGTGTTTTCTTGAGTATCTTGACAATGTTGAAAGTATTGCACTCATATTAACCTAATGGTGTATCTGGCTTTACAGGAACATCAGCATGTCCTACTGGGAAATTCTATTGCAGAAATGCTGGACACAGTCCCCATACTGTATTTTCTTCTAGGATAAATGATGGTATCTGTGGTAAGTAGTATTTTTAATTACAAATTCTCATCACAACACATGTAAGAAACTATGATCTCTAATATACTTAGGTTGAAATTCTCCTGTGATTACTCTGTTTTTATTTTATTTTATTTTATTTTATTTTAAAAGAGGATTTATCTACCTTGCATAGCAAGGGATCATGTGAATTTTGAAGTCTAGGACATTCCATGATGAGAATTATCCATAGCACATACAACATCCCACTTCGTATCTACTAGCAATGCAGAAAATTCTCATACTATAACTGCTAAACAGAATTAATCATCTTTGAACTGAAATCTAAGGTTCCCCTTGTCGCATGTTGACATTTATTCACATAAAAAGGAATCATATACCTACGTAAACGCTAAGATGTAAGCAGTGTGCTAACTAACAGCATTTTTTTGGTTCACCCATTGCTAGCCCCACTGGTTAATGTGTGCAATGCGCCCCCTCCCCCCCCCTCTCTCCCTTACACACACACAAAAACAAACAAGGGGCACTGCATGTGATTTTCAAATGATATTGTTCATCTGCGGAGCTTGTTGACTTGAAAAATAATAAAACCACTAATATTTAATCAGTGCACCTTATCAATATAAATTAGGGAAGGGTGATTGTTGTTTAAATTTGAATCAGATCGAGAAAATCAAAATGGCCTATACATATGTGAAAATAACTTGGTTTTATTGAACAGATTGTTGTGATGGAAGTGATGAATATGATGGCAAAACCAGGTGCAATAACACCTGTTGGGAGGCTGGAAAAGCGGCAAGAGATAAATTAACGGAAATGATTGCATTATATCATGAGGGTGTTGCCACACGAAAGCATGAAGTTGAACAAGCAAAAATTTCAGCAGCAAAAGATGAAGCTGAGCTGTCAAAGCTGAAGGAGGAGGAGAAAATTCTCAAGGGGCTTGTTCAACAACTTAAGGGTATATATTATTTCATTATATTTTATTTGTAATTGTCTTCAGAATGGCTTTCCACCCAGACTAGAGGTGGCAATTCTAACATGTTTATTTACAATGATTCAGTTCGTGTTATGTTTCATCTCTAATGGGTGGAAAAATCTACAAATCCTCCTAAATCATTTCATCCAAAAAGTTAGACTACTGTTGGAATAATATAATTTTTGTAAAATCATACTTGGTTTTCTTAAAAAATTAACATATAATTATTATGAACAAAAAAAGTTTCCAGCCAATCCAACCTGGCTTGTTTTGATCCGTTACCCAATGGCCCGCCCATTTTGCTACCTCTAATACACACTACCAACATTGTTGTAATTTGGGTAGGGTAGTGACTAAAATATTGAGATCAAATTGGGTAGAAATTGATAGGTCTAATGCTTGTTTGTGATATAGAAACACCACACAAAAAAGTTAAAAACAATAGGCAAACTACATAATCACTACTTATCCAACCTTAGTGATGGCCAGGTCCTCGATAATTCTAAATTGCTGGCCAGCAATGGGTCGGATTACATGGGTAAAGTTTGGGTCCATCTGATCCACGGGGACTACCCGACTATGCATGAAACCTTCACCCACCCATGTCGCCTCCTGCAGTCATGCTAATTAATTGTTTTTATTTTCCTAGCTGTTTTGTCTCGTATTTCTAGTAGTTCCAATAGTACCTTGTATTTTTCCAGTAGTTCCTTTTATTTTTCATTTCTGGAAACTAGCTGCGTGGGTCATGGGGGTAGTTATTTTTCTTTTCACTCTTTATAATTGACAAGCATGCATGAATCGAATAAGAGTGAAATATTCTAAATTCTATTGTCTCTTGTTCTTGAGATAATCCATTGATTACTATCCTAAATTCATGGCTGATTTAGAAGGTGAACTGTGAAACCTAATTTGGATTATGTGGTGTTCGTCTGTATCGTAATTCAGATGCCAGAGTGCCCTATGATTAAACCGGGTGGTAATTTCTGTGTCTAGGTTATTTATTGATTACTGCTGCGTTTGAAACCTTCCTGACGTTTGAAATATCAAGTCTCTGGCCATCAAACATGGTCAAACATCCAATCCACTGCTCACTTTTCTCTACGTCTTCTGAATGGTCAAAAAGTCTCCATTTTTAATCGTTACTGTCTACCTGTTCATTAGAGGTGACAAAATGGACTGATTGGGCAGTAGATCAAAACAAATCAAAATTTGGTACTGGTTGTTCTGGTTGGCATAAAGCACTTTTGTTCTTTTTTATTAATAAATTGTTTGTGTTAATTACAATTACAAAAAATGTTTTATCACCTCAATAGTTACCAATCTATATTTCCATAAAGTGATTTAGCAGGCTGTCTACATTAAAATTATAGATAATATGCCACCTATATGGCTGTATTAGACCACTTCCATTTTTAGTTAAGTGTTTACTTTTTACCCGTTGGATATGACATGGCCTGAATTAGCTAGTTCATAATCAAATGATTTGAAATTGCCACCCATATTGATTAGGCATTGTTACATATGTTATTCACGTATTTTATTAGATTACTACTAATTATGATGTCTTTTTTGTCACCATTTTTCTAGAGCACAAGGAACGAATAGAGAAGGCAGTGGAGAAAGAACGCATCCAGAAAGAAAAAGAGGAAAAGCAGAAAAAGGAAGCCGATGAAGCTGAAGCGAAGGAACACAAAGGTGAAGTAAAAGTTGATGTTGAAGAACAAGATCCTGTGAAAAACAACGTTGATGAAGCTGCAATCCTTGATAACTCTCCTTCGGGCCAGGTTGGAGTGACGCTACAAACTTTATGATAGAGGTGGCAAAATGGGCGGGTCAGGCCGAGCGGGTGTCCTTTTCGTAAAAAAAGTTCAAAACTTTTCTCTTAACAGTTGTGTGTGTGTGTGGTGGTTTTTTTTTTCCCTTCCGGTTTGGGGGGGGGGGGGTGTTCAACCCATAATCCCATATAACCATTTTATTTGTTTTCTCATAAACTACTAATAGTTTACACATTGGAAACATTGCCTGACTCGTTCTTTTCATTAATGTTTATTAGTTCATATTTATCCCCATTCTTTTCTAGTTCTCATACTGGTTGTTTTATTAGAATTTAAAGGAAGACCCTTCTGAACTGGCAGTTGATGTGGTACAGAATGCTCATGCATCACTTGACAATGAAGAAAAGGTGAATATTTAATAAAAGTTGAATTCCTGTTTAGATTTTTTCATGTGAGCTAATTTCATGTTTCAAATGCTATTGTTTTCCTTTACGTAGCATGATTTGAAGGACGCGGAAGTGTCAGAAGTTTTACATGGATCTGAACCTAATACCGAGCTTGGGAGTAAGGTGTTTTAATAATTTATTAAATTTTCAAGCAATTACTACAATTGTCTAGACCTATTAATGTTGATAATTTTGCAAGCCATGACAACTTGACAAATATTACAGTCACTGTGTTTTTCATTGATATTTTGGTTCATACAAGGTTCGATATTTAGATAGGGTAATTGCATAAAAAAAGTAACAAACTTATTTTAGGGCCGAAAAACCATCAAACTTCTATAAATTGTAGACTTAAGGTAACTATTTTTTTAAAATTTGAGGTAATATCATTCGGTAACCAATTAAATTCTTGGAATTGGTGACATGGCATTGACGTGTTGGTAACTTTTGAGCGGGTTGTCTCTTTTTTCTAACATGTCACATGAAAACAAGCTTAGGTCATTGCCTCAAATCACAATTTTTGAAAGCTTGATGATTTTGGCCTAAAATAAGCTGGTTACCTTTCTATGCAATTTGCCCTTTTTGATATGCTTCATTCCATATTAATTATATGTAATTTCTCTCTTATCTTATGATAAAGTTCTTGTACACACATATATGAAATCATAAATTTTCAACACATTCTTTTCCCTTACAACTTTTAAGTCACAATTGGATGTTTGTTTAGGGAGAAGATGCAAACAAAGACATTGATTCATTATCAAGGGAAGATTTGGGCCGTGAAATTGGCTCCCGATGGACTGGAAAAAGAACATATCAACAAGATCATGATGTTAATGATGCTAAAAATGATCATGATACATCTGTTAATGGACAAGATGAAGAAAATAATGGATATGACACTGAAACAGATGAAGATCATCAATATTATGATGATGACGACACCCAGCCCCACATGGGTAATGTTGGAGATGAAGCTAATGATGATTCAAGTTCTTCATACAATTATGACCCAGATGATGACATGGACATGTTAGGTATGCGGTGGTTGTTTATAAGTACCAGTACAAATGGGTCGTGTAAGCACGACCCGTGTCCATTTTTTAGAAACTTATTGTAGATAATGAACACATTGATTATGATTATGAAACCATTACTTTTACAATAATAATATAAATTTATTAATAAGACAATTTAGGAGGTTGTAAGAGTTAAGATAGACTTTGGATGACTTTCAACTCTTTTTAGTTGTTCCCCTTTGAGCTAAATCTTGTAATTGGATCCATTTGACTCATTCATAATTAATGGTTCAAAATTCCTACCTCTAGTTGTTTATATTTTGTCCATGGACGTGCCATGACATTACTTCCCTTTGTTAGAGATGGCAACTTTGACTCACCCTATGAAGGGTTTCGGTTTTATTTGTTCCCAAGCGGGTCAAATATAAAACTAAAATGGAAATGGGTTGAACGAGTTGATAGTTGTTCAAAGTTCTATTTTTAGTGAATTAAACTCTTTAAATCATTTTAAAAGTTAGATTGATTTTTTTTTATTCTTGTTTTCATAATTTTAAATAACACAACAATTATTTGCAAAGAATGGGAAAAAGCATTTGCTGGTTGGTTTGGGTTGCCAGGAGTATTGGGAAATGGGTCCATTAATAAACTTAAAGGGAAATGGGTCAAACACGTTAAAGCTGTCCAAATTTATTTTTAATGCTCTCACCCGTCTTGTCCTTTGTACCTTTTTTGCGCTAGCTATGGAATAATTTCACTTGCTGATGATGTGTTTTTTCCTTTCTAAGATACGGAAACCGAAAGCAGCCCATCATGGTTTGAGAAAATTCAAAGAACTGTGAAGAATATCCTGCAGACTGTCAATCCATTTCAGACTCCAGTAGATGTATCTGGTAAAACTGTGGGTTCTTTCAATATGTAAAGGTATGACTTAATTTTCTTAATTCTTTATTTGTTTGAATGTTATGTAGAAGCTGAAAATGTACAAAAAGAATATGATGAGGCCAGCACAAAGTTATCTAAACTAAAATCAAGGATATCTCGCTTAACAAAGAAGCTAGGGAATGATTTTGGTATGCTTTTTTAATTTAATTTTATAAAACAACAGAAGTTTTTTGATTCTCCTTCTATGACACATGTTTGGCTCTGCAGGTCCAGAGAAGGAATTCTACTCATTATATGGTCAATGTTTTGAAAGCAAACAGAACAAGTTACAACTTTGCAATGTCTTCTTTTTGATTTTTTGTTTTTCTATGTTTTTCCATATCGATCTATTTCTCCTTTGAATTCTTGGCTTACTTTGAATTGTTCCTAATTTTTTGTTCACTTAATTTCAGATATGTTTACAAAGTTTGCCCATTTAAACAAGCCACTCAGGAGGAAGGGTATAGCACAACGCGATTGGGGTAAGTCAAAATATACTAGGTTGAAACAGGCCAATTTTTAGTGCAGGGGGAAGCAGGTCGGACTGGTCGGGTTGACCAATTTTTAATATTTTCTATAAATTAACCACACGCTAGTTATGATAAGAAGAACAATATTTTACCATGATAGTCTTTGGGTGACTTTAACCTGTTTTAGCTAAATTTTTTCATTTGACATGTTTGAGATAAATCAGAACCCATTAAAATCACGCGTTAGTTAGATAAATGGGTCAAAACTCAAAAATTAAAATCAGCACCTCTAACTCTAGCAAATAATAATGTAACTTACAAGAGGCTTGGAATTGCATACCTAATATTCTGTCCTCTGACTATTAATCTTCACTCATTAAATGTCTTAACCTGATGCGAACGATGTAATCATTAACGCATGTAACTGAAAAATATTCTACAAATCACAATTTTGTAAAAATTTCTCTTTCTTAGTGACTAATATTTGTTCGTCCTTTAATGTTCAGGAAATGGGAGAAATTTGAGGAGTCATATAATGTTATGCTCTTTTCCAATGGTGACAATTGCTGGAATGGTCCTGATAGAAGTTTAAAGGTATGAAACTTCATTGTGTCATATTAGTTCATGTTAAGATTTCACGACCAGAAATTGTCTGTGTTAAAAAAAGGCAAGAAGTTCATGGGTTGAAAGTAGCTCAAGTGTATTCTCAGTGAATTAATTTTTGGACTAAATGTGTTTTGGGTCAACCAACCTGACTAAAGTTACCCTTTTTGACGTAGCCATCCCACCCAATTGTTATATACCTTTATGTTTGTCCTATCATATTTATTTCATTTCTGAACACCCATTTATCTGGTCTTTTATCCATATGTGACAGGTCAGATTAAGATGTGGACTGAAAGTCGAGGTTACTGACGTGGATGAACCAAGTCGTTGCGAGTAAGACCTAATCTTTTTTTTTTTTTTTTTTTTTTTTTAAGAAATTAGGAGGCTTTATGTTATTAGAATTTCAGTTATATAAATTTGGACTTTTATGACCTATCTGTCATTTTATTTTACTTGTTAGAAATAAAATGTTACCAGATTCTTAAGTCAAATAAGTTGAGATTCTCACCTCTACTTGTAACTAATGCAAGTCCTCTTTGGTGTACAAGCATCCGCAAATTATATATGACTAATCTAATAACAATAGATGTCGGTAAATCCGTAAAATGTTAACCAAGTAAATGCCTTTTTTTTTTTTCTCTTTCCTAATTTTTGTGGTTTTTTTTTTTTTTTTTTTTTTTTTTTTTTTTTTTTTTTTTTTTTTTTTTTTTTTTTTGTGTGTGATAATCAATCCAATCATGATTGTACCTTGGCCTTGATAATATGGGCATTTCTAGGTTCTAAATCAGTATTTTCATGGCAGATATGCGGCAATGTTAACCACCCCAGCTCTTTGCCTAGAAGGAAAACTCAAGGTATCTTTTTCTATATTACTTTGCTTAACTTTAACCTACTATAATCTTGGAGGCGGGTGGTTGGTGGTGGTGGTGGTGGCAGTGGGAGGGGTTAGTAGGGGATGATGGTGGCAGGAGGTGTCTAGTGGTGGCTGATGGTTGTGGCAATGTGTGATGGTGATTCTGGAGCCAAGAGGTGATGATGATTGACGTCGGGTTGAAGGCCTGGGGGTGGCGGGTGTTAGCGGTGGTGATGGTAGGGGGTAGATTGTGGTGACAGTGGTGGGTGGTGCAATTGTGTGCCTGGGGGGTGGTGACAAACATGTCGTGGTAGGCGTAAGAATTCAATATTGGAACTGAATTAAATGGATATATATGGATCATTAGCCATTTGTTTAATAAAGTAGGATCATAGTAGCTAGGGAACTCTTCATCTGATGATTTCTTATATGATTATTTTCGTAAATTCGACGATAAATCACATTCCATTTAGTCTGATTAATTGGATCAGAACTTCTAACCATTTTTTGAGTAACTGGAAATGTTTCAGGCGCTGAAAGATGAACTGGACAAGCAACAACAAATCCATGATGAGCTTTGAATCTTCTTGGCCGTTCTTTGAACTGCCAAAGTGCTGTAGTATGTGTTGAGGAATCAATGTATACTATGTTTCTTGATCAACAGTTTTTTGGCAGGCGATGTAGGTGACACCGTGAGTGAAAGATGTCTCCTCCTTCCATTTTTTTTGCTATTGCTAGAAAGTGATTAATTTGGATGAAATGTGGAGGGGTGAGGCTTGTAAGCAGGAATATTTTATATCTACAAGATGAAATAGAAAGTTAAACGACTAAAGTAACAAATCATGCTCGTTTTCACTTGATGCAATTGACTTTAAAAGAATTAACCCTAAACAAGATCATTACTAAAACCCTTCTTCAAAATGCAGACTTGAGGACATGCACATACGCAAGCATAAATGTGCGTATAAACAAACGAGATCACATAGCGCTCATGGCGTATTGAACAAAGTAGATATGTATGTGCGTATAGACAAGCAAGATTACATAACGTTCATGGCGTATGGAACAAACCGGATATGTATTTGTTATTTTAGATAATTGATATTTGACAAATAAGTGTGATAAGAGAATCAATAATTGATATTTGACAAAATAACAAATAAGGGTGATAAGAGAATCTATAATATTAATATTTGACAAATAAGTGTGACAAGAGAATCCATCTTAATTGGGAACATTTTACATATAGTTTGCTAAATGTTTGTTTTATTTATTAAAAATCATGTTAAACATGTCATTTCACAAGTACATGGGTCAAATCTGGCATGAATCTTAATATTTTGTGTTCATGCTTACACATGACACATGCATGACACATTTGATAGGAATATTTTCTTTTGTTCATTCTTATTTATTACATACTATTAAAAAACCAAATGGATGAATAGTAAATTGTTACATCCTAGCCGTCCACTTCAAGATCTGTGGTTACCATAAGACAACTCCCTATGTCTGTCATGTTTGTATGCTTATTACACGCGTGTACAACTGTTTTTGCTATGTGTAGTTGAGGTTGCAAGATACTAACGACGATGGTTTTAAGCTTCCGGTTCCGTCCGTTTTTAGAGAGAGAGAGAGAGAGAGGCCATTTTCCGGTCTGTGGTCGTCGGCGCTGACAGGCTTCGTGTTGGCCGGCGGTTGCTTTCCGAGAACAAATCTAAACCCGGTTTTGTGCTCTCACCCCTTTTGGATGTTGTTTTGACTTTTGAGTGTGTTCTTGGTTGTTTGTTGCCGGTTTGTTGTAGCCGCTACCGCTGTCGGCGACCTTTGTGTTGCCCGACGGCGTGCATGGTGGTGTGGTGCTGGTTTGTAGCCCACGGAGCTGGCGGGTTTCGCGTTGGCCGGCGTTGCTTTCTGATCGTAGATCTAAAGCCTGTTTTGATTAACGTTTTGATTGTGTTCTTTGTCGTTGGGTGCCGGTTTGTCGACGCCGCGGTGACCGTTTCCGGCGGCCTTTAGGTTGACCGGTGGGGTGGTGCTGGTTTGTTGCCGATGAGCTTCGTGTTGGTATGTGCTTGTTACTATAAAATCATAACACGAAAATATGAAACAATTGTGTTTAACCTACATGTCGTGTGGTCATTCCTCTTTTAACTTTTTGAAATAATAACAGACCAGTTTAAGTATTAAACAAACATATTGGTAAAATAATTATAAAATTAAACATGTAGACATGAGTAACCATGGGGTGACCCAATACCGAACGGTTAATGAGTTTGCGTATACTGACTCTAACATGGCCTGATGAGCTCAAATCCAAAACCACAAATTTAATACCGTTTTAGAACTTAATGTCCTTAGCTTACAACGATACTTTGTCACACAATTAACTTCCTATAATAAAACCAAATAACTATACAAATTGAAAACTCAATGGTAGTTAATAAAACCCATTATCGTGTTTAGTTACGGTTATATATGTGTGAAATAGTTGAACCATCATTAAATTTACATATATTCATCGTACTCTTATGTACATTCATTTATTTGATTGATATAAATTGGCAAAATTGTCTTCGACAAAAAAACAATCAAATTTATCAACTATTATAATCAATCCATTAATTATAAAAATCTAAAATGAAAAAAACTAATTATAGATTCAGTTTAAACACATTTTACTCCATTTTCCTTTATTTCTATTTCTCGTACAATTATTAGAAATCAAGAAAAGAAACCGTACACACACATATATATAGAGTAACCTCCCGCTTCTCCTGCACAGTTTCTTAATTCCATTCAGTTTTCCATTCCTTTCAATCCGTTGATCCACAAATTCTGCATACACGTTCTCATCTCCCACTCTCATCAACCTCCATTGCTCTCAACCCTCTTAAATCTGCATAAATTCATCACACTCCATCTGTTTCATCCGATCAATCGATCGATCGGAATAATATTAATATTGTTATTGTTATATTCACAACAAAATGGATCAGATCAACACTGATTTGAGCCAACAGAAGGTAGGATGGAAGAGGCCCAAAACGAAGATCATATGCACCCTAGGGCCAGCTTCCAGATCCATTACAATGGCGGAGAAGCTGTTGAAGGCAGGTATGAATGTCGCTCGCTTCAATTTCTCTCATGGATCCCACAAGTACCATCAGGAAACCCTAGAGAATCTTCGTACCGCCATGAAAAACACCGGTATTGAATGCGCAGTGATGCTCGATACCAAAGTATGTTTGCTTCTTCCCTCTTTCTTTCATTCATGTGATAAAGATCGGAACGTTACGTATGATCTACATTTCTTCACTGTTGTTTCTACGTATGATCTATATTTCTTCTCTAGCTATTGTTTGTATGTAAATTGGGATACAATGGGAGGCATTGAGTCTGATTCACTATATACGTTTCAAAATTAAAATGTTCTAATGAATTATCTTAGATTGATAGCGTACGATCTACATTTCTTCACTATTGTTTGTACGTAAATTGGATTACCACGGGGAGGCGTTGAGTTTCTACTTTTCAAAATCAAATTGTTCACATAATCACATGAATTATCTTAATTACATGATCTTGTTATGAAAATTTTGTTGGAAATGAAATGTATGTTTTTGAAATTGTTGGAAGAAGAGGGGTACGTGTATAAACATGCATACTCTAATTCATACATATTTTTATTACTTTCAACATGAAAGTCAAAACATGTAATTTTGAGTGGTTGAGCAATTCAAAAATCTGTGTTTCAGTTGTAATTTATGGGACATAGTTTCAAAATAAGATTCTGATTAACGAATTATGATCTTTAGGTTTGTTGTAAGTACTTTCAAACATTTTGATACCAGTACATAACTGAGTATTTGTTAATGCTTGTTTTTTTTAAAGTTTAATACTTTATGTATTGGTTGTACCTGTCATAGCATATCAGAACATTCCTTCATTTTTGGTGGTTATTTATGGATTTCATTATTTATTATTGATTTTTTAAAAGCTGTTTTCGGAATCATCACGTGTTGAGTGTGTTGACCATGTAATGGTTCAATCATTACTATAGTAACAAGTTAAAACCAACTAAACAGAAGCAAGCTGACAGGTTTGACCTGTTAGAGATCAAGACAGTTTTGTTGGTATGGTTTAATGGTTTGGTTTAGTTTGAAACTTGGAACTGACTATTTAACCTTATTATTTATATATTTCTTCTCATTTTTTAAATATGTATTTTTATATTGTCAGCCAAATCTTTATTATTTTAAAATTTTTAATGCAAATTAACATTTGTAAAAAAATATATAAAAAAAATGATTTAAACAGTCAAAACCGAACGTTTAAACCTTCACCTGGTAAAACCTACCATAATTGTGTTAAAGAAAGCTTGTCTTGGGAGCAAAAGGTTTGAACCTTTTTAGGTTTTAGCATATAAACAGTTCATTTTTCTTTCTAAATAATATTCCAGGGTCCCGAAATTCGAACCGGGTTTTTGAAAGATGGCAAGCCCATAAAGCTGACTCAAGGTCAAGATATCACGATTTCCACTGATTACAGCATCAAAGGTGATGAAAAGATGATATGCATGAGCTACAAAAGGTTAGCCCATGATGTGAAACCAGGGAGTGTCATCCTCTGCTCAGATGGCACCGTTACTTTCACTGTTCTTTCCTGTGACACTGAAAAGGGTTTGGTTCATTGCCGGTGTGAGAACACTTGGACCCTTGGTGAACGCAAGAATGTTAATCTTCCAGGGGTCATCGTTGACCTCCCAACTTTGACTGAGAAGGACAAAGAAGATCTCCTTAAGTGGGGGGTTCCTAATAATATTAACATGATTGCTTTGTCTTTTGTCCGAAAAGGTTCTGATTTGATTGAGGTTCGGAAGTTGCTTGGAGAACATGCCAAAAACATCGTTCTCATATCAAAGGTTCGTTCTTTTTGTCTCCTCATCCACATCGTTTTCGTCATGAATGATGGGTTGAAATAGATGGTTGACAACGGATTGAATTGGCTACATGCATGTTTTCGAAACCATATCAGACAGGTAAAACGGTGAACCAACACGGTTAACTTATTAAAAGTTAAAACATGTTAGTTTGGTTGAACCAGACTAGCTCGTTGGTCCTAATTTCATCTTTTTTATCTTTCGAAATCTCATTTATCGACTAATTTGCTATAATGAACTTATCTCATATTTATTTACATTTCAAATCAATATAAAAAATAAAATATAATTCGTGTTACATTAGTTATACTTATATTCTTTTAATATTTAAATTGTTTGTGACAGTCTTTCAGTTTTTTAGAACATTCTTTATTATTCATTTTGTTAAGATCATAGAAACTATGTTTGGCAGGTGGAGAATCAAGAAGGGGTTGGTAATTTCGATGACATCCTAGCCAACACCGATGCATTTATGGTGGCACGTGGTGATTTAGGAATGGAAATTCCCATTGAGAAAATATTTTTAGCACAAAAGGTTATGATCTACAAATGCAACATGAAAGGAAAGCCCGTTGTAACTGCGACCCAGATGCTGGAGTCAATGATCAAATCTCCTAGACCCACCCGTGCTGAAGCCACAGATGTAGCCAATGCGGTCCTAGATGGCACCGACTGTGTCATGCTCAGTGGTGAGACTGCAGCCGGTGCTTACCCTGAAGTCGCGGTTCAAACCATGGCTAAGATATGCATGGAAGCCGAAAGCACAATCGACTACTCAGTTGTTCATAAAACTATCAATGCAAACGTGCCTGTGCCAATGAGCCCACTTGAAAGCTTAGCCTCTTCTGCTGTTCGAACCGCCAACACCTCTCAGGCTAGTCTCATACTGGTTCTAACCAGAGGCGGGACCACAGCCAAACTGGTGGCTAAGTACCGACCTCCTATTCCTATTCTGTCTGTGGTGGTTCCTGAGGCCAAGACTGGTTCGGATGAGGTGTCAAAAAGTGATGAAGCCACGGCTAGACACAGTTTTGTTGTTCGGGGATTGGTTCCAGTTCTGTGTGCAAGGCCCACTAAAGCTTCTAACACCGAGTCAACCGAAGAAGCACTCAATTTCGGATTACAACATGCTAAGAGGGTAGGACTTTGCAAGGAGGGTGATGCAGTTGTGGCTCTACACCGCATTGGAACCTCTTCTGTAATCAAGATTGTGACTGTTAAGTGATCAGCTCCACGGTCATCTGAATTTTCTGGTTGTTTTCTTCAAATAATAACTCATGTTCTGGTAGCACGCTTTTTACCTATTTTTCGCCTGTCTGGTGGCGAGTTAGATGCAACAATGTTTTATCATTTTTCGGCATCTGGGGTGAGAATGAGTCAGTTTGTTTTCATTCAGTTCTAGTCTTAAACCCAAACCGGATTGACATAGGATGACTCATGAGAAGTACACTTTTATGTTTTGCTCTAAACAGGTCATGTTTGTAGGTTGAGGCTGGGGATCTAACTTGACACAAACACAAAAATGACATGAACTTGAACCAGCCCGATTAACCCAAACCCAACCTGTTTAGCCAAACGTGTTTGCAGGTCACCAAAGTATCATATATTCACAAAATCACACCCCAATTTAACAAGACGGGTAACATTCATTCAGATGCTGCTTCTATATATACCTCTGCACAAATTAACCATCTATATGATGCAAGTAGGAAGATATCAAAATCAAACTGATAGTCTTTTTTTTTTTTTTTTTTTTTTTTTTGAAGAAAGAACCGAGACTGTTGGTTTTATGAAGTTGTTTGGTTTTGTTTTTATGGTTTTCAATTGGGTTTAGCACACCCTAAAGTACATAATATGGCACAAATTTGCAAATGACCGGTAGCAAAGCTTACAATAAACAGAACATGGTTAAAATGTTATAAACCAGCGTTGTAACATTGAGAAGCTCCAGCAGTTATCTACAAGAATGTAGGAAAATTCTTCAAGAAGGCATGCGATCCTTCGTACACAAGCATCGAAACATATTTAGCCGATCTATGTACACGTTTCTATAACAGCGTATAATCATTATGACTTATGAAGAAAGAATTACAGCAGGTAGTGATCATCTTCCCTCCTACCACCTTCACCTTCACCCTCACTATCTTCCTGGCCCGTTGGCCCTGACCCTGAGCTCGACCCGGGTGTAGTTGATGGAACCATTGTCAAATTCGGATTCATGATCTGAGCTCCTGATGTTGGTGAGAACAAGCTGTTAAAAGGCCATGGGAATGGGAGCGTGACTGAAAGCCGCCTTGCGTTTCTGCCTTCCATGTCCCCTCCTTCACCCGATTCGCCATTTTCACTCACGGCCCCAGTGAGCCCGTTGACCATGATACCACGCGAAGCCTCTCGATCGCGTTCTAGTTTTGACTCATCAGAAGGCAACCGATACCTACAAACTGGACACGAACTATGAAGATCCAACCATGGTAGAATACAATCACCATGAAACCTGTGTTTACATGGCAGCTCTTTCGCCTCATTCCCGACCTCAAACTCCTCCAAACAAACTGAACACTGGACCGCCCCCTCGGTGATTTTCACCATGGGCAGGGCCGCCACCGCCTCCTTTTGAGTCGGTGGTGTCCCATACCGGTTCGGGTCATTTTCAGCTAAGTGCTGCAGAAGCAACTCCAGACCCGGACCCACAAAGTAATCGCCTAACGACCCGATAGCGTGGTTCTGTGGTGAGCCACCCGAATCAAACTCACCACCACCGCCGCCACCGCCGCCTCCCTGAACAATGATGGTTTGATTAAAAGGATTAATAAGAATCACACGCTCACGATCGTTATCCCTATCGGGATTGATATTATTATTAATATTATTATTCTCCGATTCAGGCAACATTCCGACACGAATCCCTTGAAGCAGCTGGAGGATGGTGGCGGAGCTCCGCCGTCTCCGCCTCACAATCGACTCCAACTCTCTATCCAACTCATTGTCATTACGATCTTCGTTTTCATTGTTAACATCAGATTCAATCTGTCTGAATCTCCGGCGACGGCGAGGGTTGCTCATCATTCCTAGCAAAATCGGGGCCCAAAGTGAAATCGCACGGTCGGATTCAGAATCTCCGGCGATGTGGTGGTGGTGGTTGTGATTATCACTCCTTACGCTGTTCAATTCCTCCACAAATCCGCTGTGACATAACGAACACTTGATCGTTTCAGCCTCCGTGATTGTTTCAACTGCCCTTGAGCATTCATGACACCAGTATCCTGTTGATTGACTCCCTTCTTCCATCTGAATTCATCAATATCATCATTCAGATTTCAGCACAATCCAATTATGCTTTTGGTGAAAACAAATAATATGCGGATAGATCTAAGCAGATTAAACGCTATCGATCGCCGTTATAAGCTACTAAATTAGATAATATCATTCAGCATAATCAACTGTTTGTGATTTGAAATGAAAACGGAATCTGACGATCATAAATTAAGAAGAAACATCAATCAATTCCTAAAAGCCCAGATCGGAGAATCAAAACCAGAAGAATCTGAAAGCGGCTGAATGATCAAAACCGAATAATAATTTGACCTTTTAGGCCATTATTACTAAAATCGGATTCGAAACATCCAAAAAATCATTGTGAATCATAGGAGATTGTTTGACATTAAGAAGAAAAACCCACAAAACGGGATTCGAAATGATTTGAAAGAGCAAACAAACCTGTAATGTTCTTCCCAAGAACCAAAAAAGTAGTAATTGGTGGAGGAATTGAAAAGGGTATGGATGAAATTGATGAGGGTTTGTTCTTGGGATGAAATTCCCCTCTTTTGAATAGATTTGTGAGATTGAGGGGTTTGTGTTTTGAGGTTGAAGGAAGTGGAAATGGGAATTTTGTAGGTCAGGGGGTTGTCTGATGAGTGAAAATGATTAGAAAATGGGTGGGGGAGAAAAGTAGAAATCAATTCCTTTTATTTGTGGAAAATAGATAATACATATGGTATCTTTTTCAAATCTAAAAGCCGCGTATAAAAACTTTACCGTTCAATTATATATTATTATTATATTTAGTGGATACAAATACAACAATCCAAAAAATTTATATTATTTTTAAACTTAACAACGATCGAAAATGTTAAATTGTTTTATGTGAGTGAGGGTGTATACCTCACACTTATATGTGTTTGTTCCATTGTTGTAATTGTTTTGACACATAAATATGTAATAGTGTGTGTAAGCATGGGATGTCTAATTTCACAATTTTAGTTTAATATCGTCATAATTTTGATACATGTGTATATGATTATTACAAAAATGTGTGTAACTTCTTATGTTTGAGTCGACATTATAGTGAGTTTTTATGTATTGATACGTACATAAAACAAATCATTTTAAAAAATATTGTAGTGCGTTTTTATGTATTGATGCGTACATAAAACAAATCATTTTAAGACTACAAAGATCTCACAGAAAAACTAGGATTCCATGTAGAGATATAAATGAGCAAAGCCGGTCCTTAGTTAGCCTAATCCTGAGTTCGGCTCGTGAGTAGTTTTTCAAGCTTGCATTCTGCTAGCGCTCAAATCCTTTATTATTAATTATTATTTGAGCATTTTATTTATATTCATGTATAATTGCTTAATTGCTTTATATGTTTTTAACTATTGTTTTCACATAAAATGAATTATATTATCTGTTGATTTCTATCATAACTTTATATATAATAATGATTTCATATACGCACACATAAAATATTAAATAAAATAGGTTCATGAGCCTGTGAAACATGATATGTCATGTTCGAGCTAAAGCACGTTTATTAAATGAGCTTCAATACAAGTTTAAGATTGGACTAGAGTGTGTTTGAATCAATCTTGATGCATATAACTACCAGTTTAACTCATTTCGATCATACTTTGGTGATAAATTTTCATAAAAGAGTAGATAAACATCTTAATATCAAGTTGAAAAAATATCAACCATCTCAATTACCATTCATCATAATGTATCAAAAGAAAATGAAACTAAACATATAATGAGATTTCATGTTCTAAATATATACATAATTGATAAATATTTGAATTCAAATATTATATAAATTTAAAAAATGATGATTACAATTGGAAATTATGCTTTAAGAAATAGTACAAAGTCACATGGACATTTTAGTCCCTCAAATACTCAACTCGACCCAATTGTTACTCACCGAACCCACGTTTACGCACTTCTCCATGTGCAATAATAATTCACGTTTAGTGCTTGTACCTTGCGCAATAGGTTTTGCGCCTTCACTTTAAAGATGTACTAGTTCAACCATTGCCAGTTTGCCACAGCATATTTTTTAAATATAAGAGCATCTTAGTAAATAGTAATGCACAACTTTTAATGCATTAACAACAAATTATAATAGAAGGAAAAAAAACCTTGACCGTTATTGTGAAGAAGCCAAAAAACATAAGTATGCAAATTGCATGTTATCCGTTGTTCGGCAAGTAGTTCTAAGAAATTTTATTAGACGTTACAAATATATTAGATGAAAAATATGTTTCTAAATATATAATTTTCTAAAAGTAAATGATAACCATTCTAGAAACTCGAAAGGTATCATTTAGACATTTCTCAGATAATCTAGCGTATATCTTTCAAAATGCATTTCATTATAAAATGATCTTCCGTCAACGATAAATCAACAAATATAAAAAACTAGGTTAGTCCCCGTGTAATACACGAATTAAATAAATAAAATATTAAATAATTATTAATAAAAATTTACGCATTATAAAATCATGCTTGAATATAAAATATGATTATAATTACGTATAAATAGCTAAGTAAATAAATAATAATGCATTTTCTTAAACTTTTTTTTTTATAAAAAAATTGTGATTTTTAAATATATTGTTTTAAGAAAAATGATTTTTTTTAAAAATTCATTGTATTCTATATTTTATAAAATTTTGTTTTTAAAAAGTGTTTTTTTAATAAAAAAATAAGTTTTTAATTTATTAAATTATGATTTTTTTAATTTGAAAATGGTATGAGTAATATTATTAGTATTCAATACAATTATTAATAATATAGAGAAATAAAAAAGTAAGTACAATAAGGTTTACAATTGTTTCATGCTTATTTTAGTTTTTTTATAGATAGATAGATAGACTAATAACCCACTAAATAAATGAATTAAATTTTAACACAAAATATATATGTAAAATAAACACGAATACTTACAATATAATATTTTAATGTAAAATATAATTAAAATTATATATACGTAATAGTTCAAAAATTAAACAATTATACTATTTTTTAACTCTTTTATCTAAATCGTTTTATTTTTAAACATTCGTTTTAAGATTTTTTATAAAAAATATTTTTTTATAAAAATCTTATTTTTTAAAAACTCTGATTTGTAATTATTATGGTTGTTTTAATAAGACTGTTTTAAAATATTTCACATGTTTATAATTTTTTTCGAAAACAAAACAATTTAAAACATCCGCCATGTAGCACGAGGGAAAAACATCCGCCCGGCCACGTAATGCCGGAGAAAAGTTTAGTACTTAAAAAAATAAAAATAAAATTAAAGATTTACTTTCATAATTTAATTTAAGTAAAAAAATAAAATTAAAGATTTACTTTGATAGTCTAATGATGATTCGGTTATTTGACGCGTAGAGCATTGATTGCATCCGATTCGCAAATCAAACGAAATCGCGTGTATATCCGTTACGAGTCACCCATAAAAGAGTCCCAAATCCCATCTAAAGTTCTAAACCCCAACCCAAATAGGAATAGGAACAGGAATCGTTTAACAATGGCAAATGGTGTTAAAATGTCAGAAGCAAATAGCGGAATCGATGATCAAGAACAAGAGACAGACGACGATGAAGGGACTTCATCATATAAATGAGTCCAAAATTCGATCTAAAACCCTAAACCCCAAATACGAATCGTTTAACGATGGCTATCAGAAGCAAATGGCGAAGACGTGATCAACAAGTATTCGAAGAAGAAATATACGAAGATGACGATCGACCGGATTCTGAAATCGAAGACGAAAGACGACGTTCTATCAGTCGACAAGGTATGTAGTATTTGATAGTTACTATTTATTTGTGATTGACATCAAGTTGCGTGTAATGAAGGGTTTTTCTTTGACATGTTAATGATTATTGTTCTGCTGTCACACCACGAACGATGGATCGAGTCGGTGGAATTAATACTGCTGCGTCAAACTCTGTCACTGCTGTATCCGAGGGATGGTATTACAGAGAGGTACATCAAGTATATATGATTAATAATAGGTGGGGGTGTTGAGGAATATAGTTATCTAGGACTGGTTGGGGACTTCTGAGGCTTATCACCTGTTTGTGATGTGCTTTTCTGGATATTATTTCTGTGTCTGGTTCTAGTCTAAAAATAGCACATGGTTCTTAATTACACATGAAATCCAAGATGAGTTAGTTATTATTTCCAAAGCTAGGGTATTTTTAGCATTTATTTTTCATTCTTGAGTTCATTGAGGTATGAACCGAATTAAGGCTTTAAAATGGAAATTTTTCTGGTTTATGTTTTATGCAATGTGATCAAGTAACAGGTTCCATTCTTAATTCTTTGATGTCCTGTTATGCTTCTTTTACTTGACCAACAGCAGAAACAAATTTTTCTGAGTCCCAGGTAACATGTTCCATTATTAATTCTTTGATTTCTTAGTTGTTATGCTAATCTAATTAATATAATTTGACCCAAGAAATAGAGGTGCTGATCTCAAAGGTTTGTGCAGATTCATATTTGTAGAATGCCAATGCTGATCTCAAAGGTTTGTGCAGATTTATATTTGTATTGATTTTTTTTAGATAATAAATCTATGCTTTATTGTTAATGATGAAAATTGTCTGGTCTTTGAGTTTCCAGAACTCGGGTGATTTGACATCTCAAGAGCTTACCCTACTAAAACTTAAGGGTTATCCTTCACAACCAATAGAGGTGCTGTCATATCTTTCCTTGCATTTTTTTTTATATGAAGACGCTCAAACTTATTGTTTTTGATCATATTTGCTAGCATTCAGAAGAAATTAGAGGAAGGAGAAATTCCTTTTGGAATTTAGGATCTACCATATTATGTGAAGAAAGCTTAGGAAGAACAGGGAAAGTGCTTTTGTGCTAGTTTAGTTCAGTCATGGTTTTTCAGAAACCAGAGCATGCTAAGATCTTTTTGGTTAACGCTTAAATATGTTATGTATATAATAAAACTATTAACTTGTCCTAGATGTGGCAAAATGGGTGGGTTGGGTAAAGGATCAAACGGGTAATTATCGTATCAGGTCGGGGTTGGGTTGAGTTGACAAAAAGTACTTTTGTCTAAGGTTTTAGTTTCTTATTGGGCAATTAACGTGTCATGTGTGATTATTTCAATAAAATTGTTTTCTGTAATAGTCTAATATGTCTGAATAATTTGATTTAGGATGTTTATGTAGAAAAAGGTACACTTTTGGCTCCTTTCAACAAGTTTGACCCATTTGATAACAAGTTTCCATATGAGCTAGCATTTCATAAGTAATCCAGGTTACCATCTAGAGGTAAAACATATATAACCTGAAAATGCGTCAAAATTGCCACCTATAACTGCTCTATTTATTTGAATAATTAAGATAATATGCAACTTGCGCCTTCCATTGCTGCAGGCTGAAGAAGTTGCAGAAGCATAAGTCTGCAACAGTTTTTGACTTGAACACTGCTGATTTACCAGGATGCTTCTAACCTTGATATGTGTACCACTTACTTGGTAGAATGCTAGCATAAAGTAGAGCCTCTTTATAGAGGACACAAAACACAATATTTTAATTTGGTTGTTTTTCACTTTTGACAGGAAATAAAAAAAGGTTGCTCTTGACTAGTTCCTCTCCATCAAGGTTTGTTAATCATCAATTCAAGACAGGTATATGTAACGTCTTTTGACCTATAAATTTGTTTCAGATTCCTGTGGGCATAAGTGATGTTCTGGGAACTGTAAGTTTCAATATCTTATGTATTGTGCTGTCTTATAATATCTTAAAGAAGTAATGTAGGGTAAGGATGCGGGATTCTTGTGCACCTGGTTTGCCTATTATTATGTTGCAGCATTGAATCGAGAAGATAGGAGATTAGGAGACTTCAAAGCTTAAAGGTAAGCAACTGCTCAGTCTCACTTAAAATATAATTTTGTTTCTATTTATCCAGAATTTTGATAGTATCGAATCAAGCAGACAAGACAGATTCTTCAAATCTTCTGATTTGTTTTCAGTTATAAATATCTTGAGAACTTCAAAAAGGCAAGGCGAATCTTTTTGTTTAAATTTTTTGGCACAAAGCTAGACATAATTTGAAATGTTCTTTCTCTTAAAGCTGACATATTCTTCTCATCGTTCACAAAATACAATAGACATGATTGGTCATTGTAAACTCTTTCCAATGTATAAAGTTGAATTTATCATTCCAATTTTACTCACTGTTTTAGTTTCGGGATTGTGAATTGGACAGAAATAGTTCCTCATTCTTGATGGATGGATTATTTTAGTTTTGTCAAGTCAAACTATACTTTGTTTTATATTATTTATAATATTATGTTTTATAATATTATGTTTACTTTATCTTTTTTTTTTAATGAGCAATCACATGTGTCTTCCCTGAGCCAATCCTCAAGTGGTTTTGCAAGAAATAAAAAAACCAACATCACGGTTTGTATGGTTCTGTTGATGGTGCTTTGGATGACAGATCACCAACGGTATACAGTTTCCTGTTTCTGTTGATGGTGGCCCAGATCACTGGAAGAATCGAAAGACTAAAGGTAAGATGACCGGGCCATAAGGACGGTAAGGTGTCATTTTCTTTGCTGGTCAAAATGGGCCGGGCAGGGTTGTACCGCAAACCCTTTTTTGTTACCTGTTGAAGTTTTTATTAAAAGTTAATGTGCTAGTTATGGTTACAGAAACAGTATCATCACAATAGTAATCTGTTTTTTTTTTAAGTAAACATTTTAAGAGGCTTTATACAACTTGATGGTCAAATCTGGACTATTGTGAGATGAAATTTCTAGGGTTTTTGGATGTGGCCTTGTACCAGGTACACTTGTTCTAAATCAAATTTTGTTTTGTTTTGTTCTGTTTTTTGCCTCGTTTTTCACAATCAATGTATTTTAAACACACTATTTTGTGGCAGTGTTTTCGTCTTTGTGCAGGTGCTCTGGTTTTGATTGGTGTTGGGAAGTGTACACTATTGTTACAGGTATTTTGGATCATGATCTCGTGTAAACTTGTAATTTGCAGTGCTTATGGAAGTGTTTTCTATGAATATATAGCACATGGTCAAGAAATCAGTAAATCAGCTCCTTTAACTTATGTCTCATGTGAGGATGTAACATTCCAGTCTCACGACTTTCATTTTTTGTTATAACACAGGTAAAGTATAACATCTTTATTTAACAATTTCATTGATATAGATTGTAGAGCAAATTGGAAATAGAGCTTGTCATGTGGAAAGATGAATATAGCGCATGGACAAGAATTCGGTAAACCATCTTTACTTCATGCTCATGTGAGGAGGTAGCATTCCATTCTCACCACTTTAATTTTTTTTTTTTTTTTTTTGGATAACAGAGGTAAGTTATTTAACATATTTACTTAACAATTACTGCTCTTTGTTTTTTTTTATGTAGCATTGAATCAAGAAAATAGTTTCACTTCAAATATAGTTTTGTTTCTATGCTGGTTGTATTTTGATCCAGAATTTTGATAGTATCGAATCAAGAAGACAAGACAGATTCTTCAAATCATCTGATTTGTTTTCAGTTATAAATATATTGAGAACTTCAGGTGAAGTTTTTTGGTTAAATTTTTTGGCACAAGGCTTGACATAATTTAAGATGTTCTTTCTCTTAAAGCTGACATTATTCTTTTCATCATTCACAAAATATAATAGACATGATTAGTCATTGTAAACTCTTTCCAATGTATAAAGTTGACTTTATCATTCCAATTTTACTCACTGTTTTGGTTTCGGGATTGTGAATTGGACGGAAATAGTTCCTCATTCTTGATGGATGGATTTTTTTAGTTTTATCAAGTCAAACTATACTTTGTTTTATATTATTTATAAAGTTATGTTTACTTTATCTTTTTTTTTATGAGCAATCACATGTGTCTTCCCTGAGCCAATCCTCAAGTGGTTTTGCAAGGAATAAAAGAACCAACTCATCACGGTTTGCTTGCTGGAAAATGAGACGTATGTACCAATTGATGGTGCAATGGATGACAGATCACCAATGGTTGACAGTTTACTGTTTCTGTTGATGGTGGCCCTGATCACCGGAAGAATCGAAAGACTAAAGGTAAGATGGTTGGGCAGATATAGGGCCGTAAGGACGGTAAGGTGTCATTTTCTTTACAGGCCAAAATGGGCCATGCAGGCTTGTACCACAATCGCTTTTTTGTTACCTGTTGAAGTTTTTATGAAAAGCTAATTGGCTAGTTATGGTTACAGAAACAGTATCATCACAATAGTAATTTGTTTTTTTAAGTCAACATTTTAAGAGGCTTTATACAACTTGATGGTCAAATCTGGACTATTTGGAGATGAAATTTCTAGGGTTTTTGGATGTGTTCTTGTACCAGCTACACATGTTCTAAATCAAATTTTGTTTTGTTTGTTTTTTGCCTCGTTTTTCACAATAATGTATTTTACACACATTATTTTGTGGCAGTGTTTTCGTCTTTTTGCAGGTGCTTTGGTTTTGATTGGTGTTGGGAAGAGTACACTATTGTTACAGGTATTTGGATCATGATCTCATGTAAACTTGTAATTTGCAGTGCTTATGGAAGTGTTTTCTATGAATATGGCACATGGTCAAGAAATCAGTAAACCAGCTCCTTTACTTTATGTCTCATGTGAGGATGTAACATTCCAGTCTCACAACTTTCATTTTTTTTGTTATAACACAGGTAAATTTATAACATCTTTATTTAACAATTTCATTGATATAGAGTGTAGAGCAAATTGGAAATAGAGCTTGTCATGTGGAAAGATGAATATAGCACATGGACAAGAATTCGGTAATCCATCTTCACTTCGTGCTCATGTGAGGAGGTAACATTCCATTCTCACTACTTTTAATTTTTTTTGATAACAGATGTGATTCTCTGGACATTAATTCCGTGTCTGGTTCTAGTTTTCATATCAGGTCGGGGTTGGGTTGAGTTGACAAAAAGCGCTTTTGTCTAAGGTTTTAGTTTCTTATTGGCAATTAACGTGTCATGTGTGATTATTTCAATAAAATTGTTTTCTGTAACAGTCTAATATGTCTGACTAATATGATTTAGGATGTTTATGTAGAAAAAGGTACACTTTTGGCTCCTTTCAACGAGTTTGACCCATTTGATGACAAGTTTCCATATGAGCTAGCATTTCATAAGTAATCCAGGTTACCATCTAGAGGTAAAACATATATAACCTGAAAATGCGTCAAAATTGCCACCTATAACTGCCCTATTTATTTGAATAATTAAGATAATATGCAACTTGCGCCTTCCATTGCTGCAGGCTGAAGAAGTTGCAGAAGCATAAGTCTGCAACAGTTTTTGACTTGAACACTGCTGATTTACCAGGATGCTTCTAACCTTGATATGTGTACCACTTACTTGGTAGAATGCTAGCATAAAGTAGAGCCTCTTTATAGAGGACACAAAACACAATATTTTAATTTGGTTGTTTTTCCCTTTTGACAGGAAATAAAAAGGTTGCTCTTAACTAGTTCCTCTCCATCAAAGTTTGTTAACCATCAATTCAAGACAGGTATATGTAACGTCTTTTGACCTATAAATTTGTTTCAGATTCCTGTGGTCTTGCTGGCCCAAATCAAATAGGAAGTTGGTGATGATCCTTGATTATTATGGTTCTCTGAAGTGCTTAAACTTTTTCACGAGTTTGGCCATGTGGTATGTGTGTGTGTGTGTGCTTTTTACATTTTTTGAAGAGGAGCTTTTTTACATTTATAAGTGAACTATAACCATCTTACTCTCATGTCCACGTGAGAGGGTGACTGCTTATGGGCTGTGCGGATGCTTTAATCTGCTAAGAAAACAGACATTCGTATTTTGAGACGTTTTCTGTATTCTCATTGTTTTTGTTTAGTTAAGGAGAGAAATTTAATAAGGCACCTGAGTTTATATATGAGTTTTAATATTAGGTTCACCTAGACATGACTGGAAACCAAGAAAGTAGCCTTTGCAGTAATTTGCTGTTCATCAAAGCCCTTGCAGAAGTTGCAGGTATGCTATTTTATTGTATTTTACCAACAAGAAGCTGCAAAACTGCTTCAGTTAATTGCAGGCATTAGAATGTTATGTTTGATGTGCTGAATAACTGAAGTTGGATTTGACTTCATATGGTAATCTCAGTCTGTACTAAACTAACTCAGTTATATTACTGTACTTATTTTTGCCCCCGTTATAGTTCTAATCCGTCACTCATCAGGTGAAAGGACCTTTTTCCTTTCACATCAGGTAACCCGCTTGAAAAGACTGACTTTGTGGTCTACCACAAAGAAAGGAGCTAAACTAAAGAGTTTATGAATGCCAAAGGTCATTCCATGATAAGGAATGAAGTATGAAAATTCAAGTAGAACAAATCATGAGGACTTCATTAAAGTTAATTCTATAAAAGCAATTAAGTTATTCCATATTGATTTACATTATTTATAATATTATTATATTAATCTTTTTTATAAGCAATCACATGTGTCTATTTTGTTTAGTTTGGTGGCCAACAGTGATTGCATCTGTGGGCATAAGTGATGTTCAGGGAACTATGAGTTTCAATATCTTTTGTGTTGTTCTGTCTGATAATATCTTAAAGAAGTAATGTAGGGTAAGGATGCGGGATTCTTGTGCACCTGGTTTGCGTATTATTATGTTGCAGCATTGAATCGAGAAGATAGAATATTAGGGGACTTCAAAGCTTAAAGGTAAGCAACTGCTCCTTGTTTTTTTATGTAGCATTGAATCAAGAAAATAGTCTCACTTAAAATATAATTTTGTTTCTATGCTGGTTGTATTTTGATCCAGAATTTTGATAGTATCAAATCAAGAAGACAAGACAGATTCTTCAAATCATCTGATTTGTTTTCAGTTATAAATATATTGACAACTTTAAAAAGGCAAGGTGAATTTTTTTGTTTAAATTTTTTGGCACAAAGCTAGACATAATTTGAGATGTTCTTTCTCTTAAAGCTGACATTATTCTTCTCATCGTTCACAAAATATAATAGACATGATTGGTCATTGTAAACTCTTTCCAATGTATAAAGTTGAATATATCATTCCAATTTTACTCACTGCTTTAGTTTCGGGATTGTGAATTGGACAGAAATAGTTCCTCATTCTTGATGGATGGATTTTTTTAGTTTTATCAAGTCAAACTATACTTTGTTTTATATTATTTATAATATTACGTTTACTTTATCTTTTTTTATGAGCAATCATATGTGTCTTCCCTGAGCCAATCCTCAAGTGGTTTTGCAAGGAATAAAAGAACCAACTCATCACGGTTTGTTTGCTGGAAAATGAGCCGTATGTTTCTATTGATGGTGCTTTGGACGACAGATCACCAACGGTTTACAGTTTCCTGTTTCTGTTGATGGTGGCCCTGATCACGGGAAGAATCGAAAGACTAAAGGTAAGATGGCCTGGCCAGATATCGGGCAGTAAGGACGGTAAGTTGACATTTTCTTTACATGCCAAAATGGGCCAGGCAGGGTTGTACCACAAACGCTTTTTTGTTACCTGTTGAAGTTTTTAGTAAAAGTTAATGTGCTAGTTATGGTTACAGAACTGTATCATCACAGTAGTAATCTGTTTTTTTAAGTAGACATTATAAGAGGCTTTATACAACTTGATGATCAAATCTGGACTATTTGGAGATGAAATTTCTAGGGTTTTTGGATGTGGTCTTGTACCAGCTACACATGTTCTAAATCAATTTTGTTTTGTTTTGTTTTTTGCCTCGTTTTTCAATTTTCACAATAATGTATTTTACACACATTATTTTGTGGCAGTGTTTTCGTCTTTTTGCAGGTGCTTTGGTTTTGGTTGGTGTTGGGAAGAGTACACTATTGTTACAGGTATTTTGGATCATGATCTCGTGTAAACTTGTAATTTGTAGTGCTTATGGAAGTGTTTTCCATGAATATATAGCACATGGTCAAGAATCAGTAAACCAGCTCCTTTACTTTATGTCTCATGTGAGGATGTAACATTCCAGTCTCACAACTTTCATTTTTTTGTTATAACACAGGCAAATGTATAACATCTTTATTTAACAATTTCATTGATATAGAGTGTAGAGCAAATTGGAAATAGAGCTTGTCATGTGGAAAGATGAATATAGCACATGGACTGTTGGATTAATCGGTTTCGTAAACGGGTCACGGGTCAAAGGGTTCACGGGTCATTTGAATGGGTCATCAATTGTCTACTCATTAATGTGACTTGGTCCAAGTTGACCAAGTTTTGTGGATGTGAACGTGGGATTGTTTCTGCACATGTAAACCATATTAGTAGGAGTAGTTTGTTTGTTTATTTAATATTTAAAGCCATTGTAATTCTTTTGAAGTTGAATACACAGAATAGTCGTTCAATTGTGTGTGTTGTGTGTGTTTCTAAAGGGGCCTGAACAAACATTTGGTATTAGAGCCTAGGGCTCGAGAGACGGAGAAGGCCGGTTTGAGAGTCGACCGTCGAAAGGTGTAGGCCGTCGCTGCAGGGCAAACGCAGCAGGGAACCGGGTTCGTTTCGGGACAGCAGGTGGCTGTTTCGGGGCTGTTAGACAGCAGAAGACGGAGCGTGAAGGTGTTTCGGTGCAACCGTTGTCGTGGTGTAAGTACCGTCTAAGACGAAGGGGGTGACCGGTGATAAACATTGTTGTTCCGGGGCTGTTAGGTGTGCTTTGATCAACTTGTTTCGTGACAAGAGCAGACCGACGTATGTGCGTGAAAAACGAGCAGAAAGGATCCGTCAAAGCAGGTGACTTTGGATTCGGTTCGTTTGGCAAGTGAAAGAAAACGGTAAAGGCGGTGGCTTTGTTTTCTTGATCGGTGGAAGAAGCCTCTTTGAACAAGTGTGATCGGGAAAAGGTATAAGGTGTAAAGAAAAAGAAAGACTTTGGAGAACCTACACGGTGTGAACATTATGGCGTTGGAGTTCAAATCGGGTGACTTTGGATGTGACCGGGGAAGAGGTCGTTGATCCGTGAAGAGTCAAGATGTTAATGAACGGTTCCAGCGGGATGCCATGTTAGATGTTACAAGTGATGGGTTTTATTCGGGTCTGAACCAAGAAGACTTTGGACGTGATCGGGGTGAAGATCGGGTGTCCGGGAAAAGTCAAGATGGTGAAGATGGTGATTCGACTGCTGTGAATGAGTGGTGTGAATAAACCGATTAAGGGGGTGAATGTTGGATTAATCGGTTTCGTAAACGGGTCACGGGTCAAAGGGTTCCGGGTCATTTGAATGGGTCATCAATTGTCTACTCATTAATGTGACTTAGTCCAAGTTGACCAAGTTTTGTGGATGTGAACGTGGGATTGTTTCTGCACATGTAAACCATATTAGTAGGAGTAGTTTGTTTATTGAATATTTAAAGCCATTGTAATTCTTTTGAAGTTGAATACACAGAATAGTCGTTCAATTGTGTGTTGTGTGTGTTTCTAAAGGGGCATGAACAAACATGGACAAGAATACGGTAAAACATCTTCACTTCGTGCTCATGAGAGGAGGTAACATTCCATTCTCACTACTTTTAATTTTTTTTGATAGCAGAGGTAAATTATATATCATACTTAACAATTTTATCTATATGGAGTGTAGAGCAATTTAGATAAATAGCAGATCATGTGTAAAGAATTGTTCCTATATTGAAGCACTGCCATATATGTGCTTACTTCACAATTTGCATAATTCTATAAAGTAGTTTGGTGGATTCAAGAATTAGGGTTGTCATTTCCAGACCCTTTCTTTATCAAGGTATCACTTGTTTTGTAATTTTTTTTAGAACACTTCAACGCGCATTTTTTTTTTTTTTTCCTGTGTGATTGATCTGGTGGTTTTTATATTGATGTTGTTTACGTTTGCTCTCTTGATACAGGACTCTCCATTTCAGCTGTCTTTTTTTAAACATATATTTCAGATAACCATACCAATGAGTCATGCCAACTGCATTTCTTGATACAGGCTTATCACCTGTTTGTGATGTGATTCCCTGGATATTATTTCTGTGTCTGCTTCTAGTTTTAAAAATAGCGCTAGGTTCTTACACTTGAAACCCAAGCTAAGTTACTTGTTATTTTCAAAACTGGGGTATTTTTAGCATTAGTTTCTCCTTCTTGAGTTTGTTGGGTTAATCTTGATTGGGTCTAATATTTGAGTTATGTTTTATTTAAATTATGCAGCAAGTATTCATTTTGAATTAGTCTTATTAGTTAGCAAGTAGTGGGCATGTAATAGGGTTAGTGGAGTAGTGCCACTTGTTTTTAGGAGTGTTTATTATCTATTTAATGTAAGTTTTTAAGTATGAATGAATACAAGAGTTGAGTATGATCTTGGGTCTGAAACCAACATTTGGTATCAGAGCACAAGATTAGACAAAAAAGCCGGTTTGAGAGTCGGTTCCGGTAGGAGGAGGCAGCCCTTGGCTGTAGGGCTGAAGAAGAAGGGAAGCAAGCTAGTAAGTGAAGGATACACGTGAATTAATTCTCGGCTGAAAGAAATTGACGAAGCAAGGAAGCAAATACATAATTTTGCAGGCGAATATATGGGAGGCGGTTATGGTGGAATAAATGGAGAAGGATGAAACAGGCAAGTAACTAGGTGAAACAAGCAAGCACACACCTTTATTTATTTGTGGTTGTAAACCATCGAAGGAAGCAAAGAACTATTCTTCTGAATTAATTATAAAAGCAAGAAAGGAAGCATAAAGGTGGAAAAAGTCTTCATCGGAAAAGAAACAAGCACGGAAGCATCTTAATTAATTCAAGGGAGAAAGGAGGTAAGTTGTTAGCACGTGAATAATTAAACCAGGAAATTTAACCTGTTAAGTTCATATAACAAGAAGTAAGATCGGACGTGTGTAGTTCGAGTAGCAAGAGCAAGAAAGTAAGCAAGTTAGCAAGAGCAAGATGAATTGGTTCAGTCAAACAAGATGCAACAAGCAAGAGTAAGAGTAAGAGCAGCAAAAAAGTAAGAAAGATAGCAAGCAAGATGATTCGAAGTAAGTAAGCAAGAAAGATTCGAATCAAGCAAGAAAGTAGCAAGATTAGCATGAAAACCGGTACCGGGTATAGAAAGAAAGAGCAAGATAAGCAAGAAAGAAGGAAGAAAGAAGCAATAGAAAGGAGAACCGAGATTAAGATTAAGGGGGTGAATGTTGGGTTAATCTAGATTGGGTCTAATATTTGAGTTATGTTTTATTTAAATTATGCAGCAAGTATTCATTTTGAATTAGTCTTATTAGTTAGCAAGTAGTGGGCATGTAATAGGGTTAGTGGAGTAGTGCCACTTGTTTTTAGGAGTGTATGTTTATTATCTATTTAATGTAAGTTTTTAAGTATGAATGAATACAAGAGTTGAGTATGATCTTGGGTCTGAAACCAACAGAGTTCATTAAGGTATGAACCAAACTAAGGTTTTAACATCGAAAATTTGCTTGAATGATTTGGGCTCTCAAGAGCTTACCTTACTAAGAGACGTAAAGGATATACTCAACTTGCCTTAATCATATAGGCGCTGTCTAATTTTTCCTTGCATCTTTTTATATGAAAACAGTCGAACTTATTGTTTTTGATAATATTTGCTCGCATTCAGAAGAAAGAGGAAGGAGAAATTCCTTTTGGAATTGAAGATCTACCATATTATATGAAGAAAGTTTAGGAAGAACAGGAAAAGTACTTTCCTGTTAGTTTAGTTCAGTCATGGTTTTTCAGAGCATGCCAAGCTCTTTTTAGTAAGTGCTTAAATATATTATGTATATAAAACAATTAAGTTGTCCTAGATGTGGCAAAATGGGCGGGCTGGGTAACGGATTCAACGGGTAATTGTCGTAACAGGTCGGGGTGGGTTGGGTTGGGTTGACCAGAAATATTTTTTTTGTAAGGTTTTAGTGTCTTATTGACTATTAACGTGTTTAATGTTATTAGATTAATTATATTGTTTTTGTAATAGTCTAATACATCTGAATAATACGATTTAGGAAGTTTATGTGGAAAAATGTACACTTTTGGTGCCTTTAACGAATTTGACCCATTTGATGACCAGTTTCCTTGTAAGCTATTATTTCATAAGTAATCCAGGTGTCCATTTAGAGGTAAAACATAACCCGAATTGACCCATTTATAAGTAAATGCGTCGTAAGTAATCCGGGTGTACATTTAGAAGCAGAAGTCTGCAACAGTTTTGACTTGAACACCGCCGATCTACCTGGATGCTTCTGACCTTGATATGTATACCACTTAATTAGTAGAATGCTAGCATAAAGTAGAACCTGTTTATAGAGGACCCAAAAATAATATTTTAATTTGGTTGTTTTTCCCTTTTGACAGGAAATACAATACAGTCGCTCTTGGCTAGTTCCTCTCAAAACAGTTCATGAGCCCATCAATTTAAGACAGGTATATATAACGTCTTTTGACCTATAATTTTGTTTCAGATTCCTGTGGTCTTGCTGTAGCCCAAATCAAATAGGAAGTTGGTGATGATCCTTGATTATTACGGTTTTCTGAAGTGCCTAAACTTATTCATGAGTTTGGCCATCTGGTATGTGAGCTTTTTTTTGTTAACAATTTTTATGCAGGAGCCTTTTTATATTTAAACTTTAAAAATGTTTTAGAGAATGCATAATTTATTGAAAATACTGTACTATAAGTCTATAACCATCTTACTCTCATGTCCATGTGAGAGTGTGAGGCTGCTTATGGACTGTGTTGACATTTTAATTTGCCAAGAAAACAGTCATCCGCATTCTAATTAAGATGTTTTCTGTATACTCATTGTTTTTTGGCACCTGATGTTTATATGTGATTTTCAATGTTTGGTTCAACTAGATATGACTGGAAACCTGCAAATTATCCTTTGCAGTGACGTGCTGTTCACCAAATCCCTTGCAAAGTTGCAAGTATGCTAATTTGTTGCATTTTTGCCAACAAGAAGCTGCAAAACTGCTTCAACAAATTGCAAACATTGGCATGTTATGTTTGATGTAATGAATAAATGAATTTGGATTTCACTTAATTTGGTAATCTCATACCTTAATATTACTGTTAGCAACTTAGCATGTTATATTCATTAAAAGTTTTTTTGCGTTCATTGTTATTTGGGGGGATATTGAGTAGGGTATCTAATTTTTGACAAGTTTTAGTCAATGTAAGTATGTAACAATGAATTTAGGATATCTATTCGTCCCAATCTGTAATTATCTAACCCAGCTATATTACTGTACTTATGTTTGGGCCCCCTAAGTTTTCTAATCCACCACTCATCAGGTGAAAGGACCTTTTTTCTTTCACAATGTGCCTAATCATGCTTATGATGGTTAAAGTGGTAACCTGCTTAAAGTTATGGCTGGCTCCCAATAGAACCCTTATGACCCTATGTGACGAACATTAGAAAAGATTGACTTTGTAGCCTATCACAGGAAGAAAGAAGGAGCCATCTCTACGAGTTTATGGATGTCAAAACTATTACATGATAAGGAATCAGGTATGAAAATTCAAGTGGATAGAAAATCATATGAGGATTTTGTTTACTTTAAATCCATAAAAGCATTTGTTATTTTATCTATTGTTAATGCATCCTTATCAATTTACATTATTTATGATATTATTTATTTATATTTTTTTAAGGAATCACATGTGTCTATTTTGTTTTGTTTGGTGGCCAACAGTGGTTGAATTATTCTAATACAGGTTGAGTTGAGATGGTCATGGGCTCGTGGCGGAGTTGGGTGTTGATTAATAACAAATTTGGTTTGTATAAAGTGAACTGGATTAATCTGTGGCCAACAGTGTTTGAATTATTCCAATACAGGCTGCGTTGAGATGGTCATGGGTTCGTGTCGGAGCTGGGTGATGAGTCATAACAAGTTTGGTTTGTGTAAAGAGAACTGGATTAATCTATGAAGTTGATGTAGGTGCTCAAACGATTTTAATCGGGCAAATGTTGTTCAATTGAGTTCTGCTGAATTTACACATAAGCCCTTGGACTTAGTTACATCCGTTGACTCCTAAAGCCTCATTGAAAAGGTCATCAGACTTTATCTTTAACAAATATTTTCTTTTTTGTCCCTAAACTTGAAAAAACTTAAGAAATAGTTCTTTTTTTTTCATGATCAAATCCCTAAACTTTACATTGACAGACCTTTTCTGTGAGTTTTATAAGTTCAGGGACCAACTATGGGGATTCAGCAAACGCCTACATTCTATAGAGTTTTTGTTGATATTTCACCAAGAAATATGAAACTAATTTCTTCATTTTTTAGTTGCATTTGCTGACGTCCTATTTATCATCAAACAACTGCCCAATCTGATGAAGGTCGATCAAAAGTTCTTTTGCTGAATAATCTTGGAGTTTATGGTGGATGCCGAATATTTTTTATTTGCTTGAAATACCTGGGATATGCATGTCAGGTTCAGGTGACCATAATAAAGCAATTACTATGGATATTTCTCATGGCACAGGTTTGTTTCTAACATATAGATGTTTCAAAATGGGAGGGTCTGACTGGTTGTGTAACTGGCCAAAATTGATGTGGGTCAAAACAGGGCAGGCTGCGTTGACAATAACACTTTTTGCCCAAATTTTTTAATAAGTTAATTACTATCTCAAATACGATTTCAAAGTTTGAATGCACTTTTGACATGTTTGACCTGTTACTTATTAACTCATTTGACCCATATATTAAAATTATTCAATGTGATTAGTGTATAACGAAATGTACTGAAATTGCCATGTGTTAATAAATAGTTAGTCAATATGAATTTGAATTGTTCCAAAATAACCTGATTTTGAACTTAAAGAGGTTTTATAGATTAAAAAGCACTTTGGGTGACTTTCCACCCGTTTGACCCATTAGAGGTAAAACGTGAAACGCCATACATTGCTCCATGTAATTTTACATAAGAAAATCTTCCCTGCGTCAATTCTAAAGTGGTTTTGTGTTAGGCTAGTTAGAAAAGTTATTTATTGTTTAGGGTATTAAACCATAATTAGTTTATCTATATATAGTCTTCCTCAACGTTTCTAGCAATGTGCCTTTGAAACCGCTGTCTATTTAATTAACCGTCTTCCCTCTCGTGTCTCATCGAACAAGTCCCCGTATGAACATCTTTTTAACAACCCGATTACTCGTTTCTTCGAGTATTTGGCTGTTAGTGTTTTCCTTACCTTCGTCCGTACAATCGTCACAAAATTGACTTTCGCTTAATCTTGTGTCTTTCTAGGATACAGTCCTGCTCACCATGGTTATAAGTGCTTTGACCCCTCTACCGAGTGTGTCTATGTTGCCCGTCATGTACGGTTCAATAAACATATACTTCCCTATGGCCTAACCACACCCGTTCCACCCTCCCCTGCCGCAAGCTCACCATACACATCCATCTTTCCTGAACCTCCATCCTCTTACTACACTGACCCTAATCCTCCATCCAACTCCTCATCTGTTCCTATTCATCCAATCAATCCACCTACATCCTCCCAAGAACAATCCGGACCTTCCGCCCACATCAACTCTCCTCACCTCATTTCCATACCGCAACCACTCCCTACTCACACTCAACCCACGCCTTCCACCACCACCACTGACCATAACCCGACACCCAAACCTCGCCCTTCGAACCTCCGCCCCAATCCTAAGCCTGCCTCTCGCTATAACCCCGCTGCTTATCATGCTCATACCAACCATATCTTACCCGTTGAACCTACCACCTTTGCTGTTGCCAACACGTCCTTAGAGTGGCGTCAAGTTATGGTTGAGGAGCTGGACGCGCTATAGTGAAACGGGACATGGTCATTAGTTCCTCGTGTTTTCAATACTAATGTAGTTGATTGTAAATGGGTTTACAGGTTGAAAACAGATCCTAATGGGCAAATTAGTCAATACAAAGCCCGACTAGTCGCGAAAGGGTTTAACCAACAATATGGGGCAGATTAGTCAATACAAAGCCCGACTGCCAACTCTCCCATGAGTTCTTCTTCGGTGCTATTACCTGATGACAGGCCACCTCTTGATGATCCGTCCAGATATCGACAGGTAGTAGGGGCTCTTGAATATGCCACTTTATCTCGTCCGGACATTGCCTTTGCAGTTAATAAGGTGTGTCAGTTTATGCATGCTTCTACTGAAAATCATTTTGGCTTATTATTAAACGTATTCTATGGTATCTCAAAGGCAAGATTAATTTTGGCTTATTGTTCTCTCATGCTTCGGGATCTCAATTACATGCCTTTTGTAATTCCACTTGGAATACTAATCTTCGGGCATTTTCAGACTCTGATTGGGCAGGTTGCCCTGTCGATTGTCGTTCCACGAGGAGATTTGCTATCTACTTGGGCTTCAATCTTATCTCGTGGTCTGCTCGCAAACAATGCACCGTCTCTCGATCGTCAACATAATCCGAGTATAAAGCTATGGCTGATATAGTAGCGGAACTAATCTAGCTAAAGTCCCTTCTTAAAGAATTTGGTTTGGATTACCTGGTACCAACCCTTTTGGTGTGACAATCTTGGTGCAACCTATCTCTCTGCTAACCTGGTATTTCACGCACGTACTAAGCATGTTGAAGTTGACTATCACTTTGTTCGTGAACAAGTTGCCAGGGAAAGCTAAATGTCAAGTTTATTTCAACCGGTGATAAGTTGATGATGTGTTTACAAAGCCCTTATCCTCACAAAGATTTGAGTTGGTACATAATCCTATACGTGACGTATAAGGGGGTGTCGATTTATCTGGGTGGTTGTCTAAATATTATAACCCTGAAAAATGTGCTATGATGCTAACCATTGGATACCGAACATTAAATGTCCCCTCTAATAAAGAGAGGATAGAAGTTTTGGTGATTTTACCGAGATGTTCTTGCACGCTCAGTTACATTAAATAATATCTCATTTGCCATTTTGTACATCGAAGGGCATAACAAATTGCGAGGTTAGTTTCATTTATTATATGGTGATAGAATTATGAGTAGAACTGCTATCAATTAAAAATTACTATCTTAATAGAATTAAGAATTATGTGTGGTTTCATGTTCATGATGTGTGATTACTTTTTTATGAATATCATTCGTAATTAGTTCATATTTGGATTTTAAAGATTTTAAGAGACCATGAACTAAACCAATGAACTTTAAATAACTTAAGACATCAAACATTTTATTTTGATTTGATTATCAATGTCCAGGACAATGGAGATTGCAAGAAAATTGAATTAAAGAAAGGACTAGGAGACTAAACAATGACTTTAGAGTAAGTTTAAACGAAGACATCTTGCAGTCCAGAGTGCATATATATCACTTGGTTAACGTGTATTCGTGTCAATCGGCTGGGTTTGTTATTTATTTTTGTAATCTTCCGATTTCGGATTATTTTTATGATTGAGTTTGTCATGTTCATGACTATTATCGAGACTTCAATCAAAATTTTTGGTATTACACATTGCGTGTATAAAGGTAAGTAATAATTTAGAAGTTTGTTGAAAGCTTTTTTCATATACAATAGCAAATTTTATATTATCAGAAGATGCATTTTAATACAGTGTAGAGTTAATTACATGATTGATTCCTGTGGTGTGCACATATTGTAGTATTTGTCTTAATTTTTGAGAAATTACAAGCTTAATCCCAACTGTTTCATCAACCGTAACACCACTGGTCTCTAAGGTTGATGGTCGCAGTGTTAGGGGCGTCTCAACGTTTTTAAAGACCTAAAGCGAAAATGAAATCGGAGGCCTTTTAAAACTTTATCTTTAAAAAACTCTCATGTTTTGAAGCACAAGCACTAGTTGATTCATGATTCCTAAATCAGTTTATTCAAAACAAATCCTAATTGATTCATTGATTTTATATTCTAATAAACTATAACAAGTAAAAAACTAAAACAAATAAACAATTAGCAATTTGCAAATCAAATAAAAAAGAAGCACATACAAAACTAAAACAAATTTAGAACAATTGGCAATTAACAACTTGTCCCTGGAACAAAAAATTAAAAAAAACAATTAACAACATATTAAGCAATTTATCTTATTTAGAGAGAGAATCGCCCAACATATTGCCTAATCATGAGTCTGTTACTCCACTAGATGTCCAAATGAAATCAAAGTTTAAAGGCTTCTTAATTGCAACGAAATCAAAGAAGCAAATCGTGACTCCAGCGGATAAAATTAGAGAAGCAAACGAAGGTTAAATGGTTCATCTTAACCTTTTGGTTTTGTTCGTCTCTTCATTTCAACCCCCCCCCCCCCCCCCCCCCCCCCAATCAGGAATCGACCAATAGCCTGCGTCGAAGATCTAAGACCTGCCGATCTAGGTTTTCTTCCTTCTTTCTTTTTTTTATTTTTATATTTAGTTTATTTTAATCTAGACAATGGGCTATATAATAAAATTTATTTTTTTTATGGCCTATTAGAATGCTTTTAAACAGTTGGGCCGTCCCTCGTTGGTGTGAAATATCAAAATACCCTTTTAAGGTCCCGCTCCACCCGCCCCACCCCCACCCCTACCCCTCCCTCTCCCTCTTCTTAGTTCTTACCACGGCCACCATCCTAAATCGTCAGACCACCATATTACCACCGTCAATACCACCAACTTGGGCACCATGTAATTAGCTCTATAATCTAACACCATGCTGTCTAGTCGCCCACCATCACCATACCATCGTTCATCTTCCAAAATCCAACCGATAAGTCCATCACCACCACCCGCCTAAAACAACCGCAATCATTTCACTCGCTTCAAATAGTTGTCGCCCTCTTATTCAGATATAGGAACACCAGCCATAGCCATTGCCATTGCCAATATATCTGTAGTCGCCACCTACCTCAATTGTTGCACGGGATCTACAGGTCGACCAAGGTTGGATCTAAGAGGTGAAGGTGAAGGTGAAGGTGAAGGTGAAGGTGAAGGTGAAGGTGGTGGTGGTGTGTTGGTTGTTGGGTGATGGTGGTGGGGTTTCAGGTGTGGTGGAGATGGCAGTGGTCTTGTAAGGGTTTCAGGAAGAAGAAATGGGGGTGGGACCCACTTCTATATGCATATGTATTTATGTATTTAATGATTATAAAGTTATATATATATATTTTTTTTAATATAAAGAGTGTTTTTATCATTTCACATAGACTTAACTAACTGGAAAAGATAACGATCATTCATTTTAGGGACCAATAGTGTTACGATTTGTGAAACAGTTAGGATCAAACCTGTGATTTTCAACAGTTAGTACCAATACTGTAATATGAGCATACAACAAGAACCAATCGTGCAATTAACTCTATAGTTTAACAATTTATTTTATTGTTCTGTTGGGATGAAACCAGTTTATAATAGTTTAAATTGACTTGCTTATTTAATTCTTGTTTCTCAGTCTTAGTTCGATCGAGTTAGCTCGGTTTGAACTTCAACTCAATGCATTCGACACTCGTTTTGTATGTATATCATGAAAGTAGATGAAAATTACAATAAAACAAAAAGCGAGATGGAATGTGTCTTTCATTGATGGATCGAAGTTGGTGGCGTGGATTCAAAACATGGCAATAAATCTCTTATATTAATTATGTTATATGTAGTAGTTGGCAAATTCATTATCTTATAATTAATTCAACTTAACACTGCCTCCCCCAAAATTAAAGAAATTAAAAGAAAAAAGAAACAACTAATCATGCGATCAAGAATGTATGTCTTTTGGTCCACAAGCCACCGTCCAAATGTACTTTTGTTTTCTAAAAGGTTGTTTAGAGATAAAAACCTGATTATTCTATGACAGATGTCTCAAGTTTGTATATTGAATGCCCTTGTTTGGGCATAAACTGTGATTTACCTGATGTCATTATCAACATGGTAATGGTGTGGTCAGTGAATTTACCGGTTACATTTTCTCACAAACAAAAAGAAAACAGCCATAAAATTGGGTTCTTCTTTATACCACATCACATGCTCTTGTACTTCAAAGAATCTCAATAATACAAGCCACACACAAGCACCCAGTGATACTACATATAATTCCAAAATCTGTGACATTATAACAAACAAAACATATACTATTTTCAATGAATTGATCATTCTGCAGCATCTAAATTCCAAAGCCACTCAAAATTGTTCTCACTCCCACTTCTGAACTAAATATCTTCATCTATGCCTTGATTATAACTTTGACAATTTCCATTCTTTCAATTCAGCTGTTTCCCCAAACCAGACTTAAGCATCTTCATCTTGGTAGTCAATCGTGATTGAGCGATTTAACTTCTTGAATTTTTCTTTTGATGTTGAAAATTCTCTCATGGACTTTAATATTCTTTTTCTTAACATCCAAGTTATATTAGATTCATGTTTTGCCATTTATTTATTTTGAATACTAGAGAGAGAGAATGAGAGGGTAACTTCCTAAAATGAAGTGGGTCAGCTTCTGATGATGGGTTAATTCAATACCTATTCCCAAAAGGCTACATCTCATATTCATTTTTAAGTGTGTATGTGTTCTTCACACAATAGTATCTCTAAAGACTGCTGCAGCCATGAAATCTAATCCAGCAATTCAATCAAGAAACAGTTGATCTTCAAGTTTCAATTTTTGAATGTTTTTGTATGAACATTGAATGATGATGATGAAGATGAAGACCACCAAGAAATCTTTCAGGTGTTTATCTGAAACAATCCATTCTCTCTTGGGATTCAAGAATGAAACTAATTCTACCTGGGCTAACACAGTGTGTGACATCATCAAAAGCTTGCCATCAACAGCTGACTATGAAAATGATTATGATGACTCAGCTCATGGGCATGATAATTATGATCTTGAGGAAGTTATCATTTCAAAAATTCATAGTAAATATTATTTTAATCATCTGCTTTTCATTATAAAGTTGAGAAAAAGAATATCTTTATGTTCTGGAATCATCTATGTGAATCTAAATTTTGTTTCTTGATTGTCAACAGATGAACTTGCCACCCTGAATGAAGAGGTTTGTAGATTAAATGCACAAAGAAGACAAGTTCTCAATGAATTTCTGCAATTGAAAGGTAATTAAATCTAATAAATTTGTCTCAAATGAAAATGCGTCGATTGGGGTTGTATTTTATCTTAAACGGATCAAAACAACATTTATTGTGAAGTCCATTTTAATCAATACAAACTCCCCAATTGTTTTATTCAAATATCCAACATTTTAGTTGTATTGTTTTTGTAATCACAATAACACACTAAATAATTAAAAAAAAAATGGATCAAAAATTGTTTAAAATGACCCGTTTCGGCCTTCCAGATCATTTTGATCCATTGTGTGATCTTGCCGCATTTACCAAAGATAATCAAGTTAGGTGCTAAATATAATTCTCTACCTTGTTAACATTTCAGGAAATATTCGTGTATTTTGTCGAATCAGGCCCACAATAAATGGAGAGAAAATTAGCCATCAAAGGCCTGTTGTTCCTGTCGATTCAAGAGGCATTCTCGTTAATTTTGCTGAGCACAAGAGAAAACTATACAATTTTGACATGGTTTTACACCCTGGTTCAACACAAGGTGCTTTATATATCTTGTCAATGTGGTAACCGGGTGGGTTGGGTGATGGGTCAAAACAAGTTCGGGTCAAAAAAAGTTCAGGTCAAACACAGGTACTTTCTCCTGTTTGACCATTTGTTCCCTTATAAGCAAAATTTCCCAGTTTTACTCTTATGACCTGTTAGGGACAAAACATTATTCATATGTAAATAGGTTGAAATGGCTGCCTATAATTTCTTTTGATTTCGCCCTTCTATCCATACAGTAAAAACCTAACAGATGAATTATCATGATCTTAAACTGTCAGATGAAGTATTTTCAGAGATTGAACCAGTTATTAAATCTGCTTTGGATGGATATAATGTGTGCATATTAGCATATGGACAGACGGGCACAGGCAAGACTTTCACCATGGTAATATCTTGACATAGTTATAAAACATGCAAATACGAGGTGTATGAATTTGAGTTTTTAAACTAATTATGTAGCTCAAAATAGAAGTTTTTAATTTTCTAATCTTTGAATAAACATATCCAATACATTTATAGGAAGGAAATTCAGATTGTCCAGGGGTAGTGCCCCGAACGATTGAAGCATTATTCAAGCAAGCAGCAGATAGCAACCATACATATCTTTTTAGTTTCAGCATGCTTGAAATTTACCTTGGTCAACTCAAAGATCTACTCATACCTCATGCAAGAAAACCAACCGATCCTATGCCACCATGGTGAGTTTAATGTATATACTACGTGAGAAACTTTATAGATTCATCACATCAGTGAAGATACTAACAATAATGTAAATTGGAAACTTTTTACCTGCAGTCTTTCCATCCAAACAGATCCTAATGGTGGGATTGCGATTGATAATCTTGTAGCCATCCAAGTCAGCAACTTTAATCATGCAATTAGTCTTTATAGGCTCGGAAGCCAACTCAGATCAACCGCTTCAACAAATTCCAATAGTGTTTCTAGTAGATCACATTGGTATCTTTTTATTTGTCCAGAAACAAGAGCAAGAAAGTCATTATCATGATGTCATAAACAAAATGTTTGCTTTTATTATTTGCAGCATGATCCGGATGTCAATGACTTGTTCTGGTGCTACTGAAAGGCGAAAAGTTACAAATAAAATTTGGATGGTTGATTTGGGAGGAAGTGAGCGTGTTTTGAAAACAAAAGCATGGGGGAGAAGATTTGAGGAAGGAAAAGCTATTAATCTTTCCCTTTCAGCCCTTGGTGATGTCATCAATGCCCTCCAAAGGAAAAATAGCCACATACCTTACAGGTAAGTTATGCTCAAACGTTGACCATTTTTCCAAAGTCAAACTCAATTTCAATAATAATATCAGTTTTTTTGTGTAATCAATGAAATACAAGGTATTTTAAGTAAACATCATAGGCATAAAGTATAAGCACCTAGCTTTCTTACGCACATGCATACCATGGACATACAACGTAGTGACTAGCGACTAGACCTATTTTTTATGAGTGGGTTGATCCATGCTACGTTATATCTCTAAAAAACAGGTGAAATAATCTTTAATGCTCAAAAGATTAAACCTATTAAATTAACTTATGTAACAAATTAAGATTAGTATTAAATTTATATAAATTCTCAAATCATTTTTCACACACCAACTGACTAACTGTTTATTAGAGTTTTGGACAAAAAGCAAACCATTGAGGTGACATATTCTTATGTTTTACAGGAACAGCAAGCTGACACAAGTGCTTAAAGATTCATTAGGTAATTACACAAGTGCTCAAGATATCTTTCTTACATGAAAACTATGTAACAAGAGGAAATTGTAGGCAATTAATCCTTGATTCTTGGATAGTAGGGTCCTAATGCAGGCAAGAAAATTAGAATGTTAGATGCTCCATTGATTTTGACTTTTGAGTTGAGTCAAAAGCTTGGTTTTGACTTTTGAGTTTGGTTAGAAGCTGCTGGGCAGCAATAAAACATACTTATATATCACCCTTGTTAAGATCGATAACTTGAGAAATTTTCTAGAATCTTTGGAACCAGTCTTATCATTTCATACGTATTGGTCAACTTTCTCAGTCTTAAGTTCAAAACAAAGTATCAAACTAAATCAGACCCGACAATTTATGCACACCATCTGAAAATCCTAACATTAATTGTTTCTTCATCTTGTTATTTCTAGGAGAGGATTCCAAAACACTAATGCTTGTTCATGTCAGCCCCAAAGAAGAAGATATATGCGAGACTGTATGTTCTCTAAATTTTGCACTACGTTTGAGAAGCATCCACTTAGGGAAGACTGAACCTAATGTGAGTTGATCCAACCTTAAGTAGCTAAATTGCTCCATATATATGAATGTTCATATATTTATGGTTCTCTTTTGCACTTACATACATTCATGCTCAGTAAGATGTGACAGTTTCAAACATTATATTCATAAATTAGTCACTTTTAGTAGTGATTTAGAGCATCACAGTAAACAGGTCAAATGGGTCGAATACAATATGTTACTTTCAAGTTTCACCCTTTAAGGCTCTATTTCTCAAAATGAAATTTGGAAAGCAGGAAGCAAGAACAATGAGGGAAGAAGCAATGACTAAACTGCAACATGAGATGCAAGAGATCGAAAACAATCGCGACATATTCATGAAGCAAATCAAGAAACTGAATCAGAAACTGGATTCATTAGCAAAAACAACAGATTCAAATGAGAAACTAGATGAGTTACCAATACCATCATCATCTTCCAAAGTCCCTCAAGATGCAGACAAAATCACCATAACCCCCAAATCATCAAAGATTCCAAGATTTATGAAACCCACAATCTGCAGCACACGAAAATCAGGAACAAATAATCAAAATCAGTATACAAAACACATCAGACCTGCAAGAAGAACACAATTACCGTTAACTCGTGCAGAATCTGTGAGTTTTCCATTAAAGGACATGACAGCAAGCTATTCGGGAAGCAGTATCTCTAGAGCAAGCTGTTTGGTGGGTTTTAACGATGATGAAATAGATAACAGTTCAGTTAACGAATCAGAGGCTAAGCAGTGGGTTAGCTTACATAAGAACAAACGGGTTGTCTCAAACCCGACCCATTTAAAGAAAAGTAACCCAAGGGTCAAATAAAACAGAGGAAAACAGCAGACGTAAAATTTACTGGTAAAGATTCAAGCTTTGAATACAATTCAACGATCCCTTCAATCGCGAGTACAAAATCAGTTACAGGTGTTGATGATTCATCAACCGAATGTGACATTTGTTGTCGGATTATACCATGTGATACCGTTAATGATGCGAATGATGATGACAATGAAGGCGATTGGACAGTTGTATCTCAAGTATCAACACAAGAAGCAATAAATTTAAAGGACTATGAGCTGCAAGACGATTTGCCTGCAAAATGTTCGTCAATCGACAAGATTATTCTCAAGGATTTGACTAATCATTCATCCAGAAAACGTGAAAGTGAACAACTCAGAGGTAAAATAACACTACGCTTTCGAATGTTACATGTATAGTATATTATATATGTAGTTGATAAGAACCGGATAACGTCATAATTATATGCATAATATATTATATATATAGTTATATATATAATTAAATATAAGTAATTTATATATGTATTTTATAATTATATATAAACTTAACTATATTTTTATATCCAACACATTATTTTATGGTTTAACACCCCGTTTTTACCCATTAAAATTAAAAAAAATGAAAATCCGGTTCAAACCGGTCCAGTTTCTCGGTCCGACCACCGATTCGGGACAAACCGGCCTATCGAAACGCTTCAAAACGAGTCTATGCGAACCGGACCGGCCCCCCATCCGATTCCCGGTCAGACCGGTTGGACCGGCCGGTCCGATCCGGTCTCAAAAACGTTGATGCTTTCTTGTTATTTTCGTTTCAACTATAGGATGAAAAACGAATTACAAATAAAGTATAGGTAAACAGGCAAATGCGTTTTAAATTTTTTTTTATAGCAAAATTAATTCTATTAAAAACAAAGTTTTGAAACTTAGAGGTCGACAAGTTACCATATACGACCTGATGAACCTGTTTAGAAAGTCCATTGTTTGTGGGGCAAGGAAACCAAATGCATCAAAGGTAAAGGAGATAAACACATGTTGATTTTCTAAACAAATTTTCTTATGTTTAATCACTTTGCCTGTTTAGACACAACATATTGTATGGGTTAAACATATCCATGTATAGTATGTGTACCCGCTACACTGACATACTGCATATGCTGTAGGTGTGACACATAATTCTTATATGAATAACACTTTGACAAGTATTAAAATAAAGAGATCCGGTAACTCGTCAAAATTAACAACTTTTATGCAAGTAAAAAAATAGGATGTGGGTAAAACATCTTCGTACAATTAATACGAAATTTTTTTCAAAAATTTTAAAGTTTTATAAATATTTTAGAGATTTTATGTTTTAAAGACAACATTTTCCGTTTGACCAGTTCGATATAAAACATGACCCAATTGGTTATTATCATAAGTAAATGAGTTGAAATTGCTAAAAAAAACTAAATGATTTGTAAATACACAAAATGAGTATGCTAATCATCTGACAATTTTTTTAATCATTCATCTTTACAGGTTTCTCAAATATCTTAAAAGAAATATTCTGGTAATGTACAACAGTGTTCTTCTAGCAACAGGATTCAAAAGCTTGGGCTTTGACCATGATTTCTTTCAAGCATTAATCAATTAATTCCAACATGTTAACATAATTAACGCCCTGTAATTATATGATGCAAGATACCATGAAGTAACAAGTTCTGTTTTATGTATATGTATAAATGTATAATATATATTTTTTTAATTCTCCTTTTTGTTATTCAAATTCAGACTCTAAATATATATTTCTAGAAATGCATTCAAATTTGACAATTTTAACTTATCAAACTCCTTTCGAATCACATTAGTTATGTAATACCCAAAGAACATTAAATTACTTAATTACAGGTCGCCAGGCATCTAACAAGCATTTAATCATATGATAAGATGAAAACACAAATGTATATACATAATGTCTTGTATAACTTGTTGGACTAATATTGTAATTACACAATAGTTAAGGGGTAGTAGATAATTATGTTAGTTAATTAATTAGTAATTATCATTTAAGAGTATATAATTATTAGTTTATCTAAATGAGTTCGTATTAGATTAGGATTTTAGTTAGTTTGTTTATCTTATTATTTAGATAGTGTTTGAGTTTGTTTAATATTAGTATTTGTTTAGTATATATAGGGGATTAAGGAGTCTTTATAAGTGGTCCCGATTTTATTAAACACAAAAAAGTTCAAATATCGTGTGCTTTTTTTCTTTCTTGTTATTGCTCGGTTGCCATCAATTGGTATTAGAGCTAAAGATCATGACCTGTGTAGAATCGATCAGAATTCAAGGGCAGAGAAGAAACTGATCCAATTATCAAGTAGAGATAGCATCCAAACTCGACCAAGAGAGACAAAGAAGAAGACGGGAGAGATCGAGGAGATGGTCGAGTGCAACGGGACAAGAGACACATTAGGTGTTACAAGTGCAATGAACTCGAGCATTACATATCGGAGTGTCCAAAGTGGGAGAAAAAGGATGAAGTGAACCTAACTCGATATGTGGATGACGAACCGGCTTTCATTTGAAGAAGAGTGCACTACAAGATTAGGGGGGTGATTGTTGGACTAATCTTGTAATTATACAATAGTTAAAGGGGTAGTAGATAATTATGTTAGTTAATTAATTAGTAATTATCATTTAGGAGTAGATAATTATTAGTTTATCTAAATGAGTTCGTATTAGATTAGGATTAGTTAGTTTGTTTATCTTATTATTTAGATAGTGTTTGAGTTTGTTTAATATTAGCATTTGTTTAGTATATATAGGGGATTAAGGAGTCTTTATAAGTGGTCCCGATGTTATTTTTATTTCTTGTTATTGCTCGGTTGCCATCATAACTTGTCTAAATTCTTCATGTTTATCCATCAAAAGGTAAACATCTATCGCTTCAAATCTGTATGTAACGTCAACATCACTTCTATTGTTCTATTAGAAGTCGTAGAGAACGACCAAACGAGGAAAATAAAAGGAAAAGTATAAAACACAAAAAAAATAGATTAAGAGAGATATAAATGAAAAAGATTTTTAAAAACTTTTTTAGGAAATAAGAAAGAAGTTTTCAAAAAATATTTATGATGAGGATGAGGATATTGAGTGACGTGAGCAATTACTTCATCAACTAATTTATTATCTATTTTCTGACCCGGTCATCCTTCTTTCTTGGGGAGTTGGAAATAGGAACCATCCTTCACGAACCAAAACGATTCGCTGCGTCCCAACTACCTATTCCACTTAAAAAAAAAAAAACAAAATAATATTTCATCTTTTATTGTTTGCAATTTGCATATGTAATAGTGACGTTCGCACATATATACATATATATATATATATATACACACACACATATATATTAGCTTTTTAAAATTAGGATAAAAAAATTGGCCTTCTATTTTTTAAAATTATTGTATACTTTAAACTAGGTTGGCTTATTCAATTATGCCGACTTGAATTGATATTTTAATACTAGCTTTTATCCATTTTTAATTTTTATAACTTGGATTCAAATATTGATTGTTATTTTTGAAGAATTAGAAAACATTAGCGGCAAATGACGGAGGCAATAGATATAACGCGATGATTACGACTTGATGACAATTATGACTATAACAGCACTGTTAAGAGACTACACAAAAATAAATAAAACAAATTTATATGTATTATGTATTATATATTATGTATTTAAGTTGTTATCTATAAAACACAATAAAATTTGATTTTTGTTTCACAAAATGGGTTAGAAGTGTGAAATTGAATCTTTATCAAGAAATGAAGCCATCTATAATAACTAAGACAACTTCATAAAAACCATGAGTTATAATTAATTAAGTGTATGAGAATTAAAAGAGAAAAGACCGACATGTTGTTTTTCTAGTAGTGTCTATATGTTAGATACTCGTTTTGTATATATTAGTTATCTACAATAAATTTTAAAAAGAGAAAATTGTATAAATGGTCCTTGTGGTTTGACCAGATTGCATAATTGGTCCTTACACTTTGAAAATTACAAAGTTAGTCCAAACTTTTGTATAGTCATTGCAAATTTGGTCCCCAAATTTTACAAAAGTGGAAAGTTAGTCCAAACTTTTATGTGAACGTTACACCTTTAGTCCTTCAAATTAAATTTAAAAGTTCGTTCAAATTTTATAAAATGCATAATAAATAAATGAATTTAGTGCCAGGGACCAAACAGGCTATTATTACACAAAAGTTTGGACTATCTTTGCAATTTTAAAAGTTTGGGGACCAAACATGCAATTTAGTTAAACCATGGGGACCATTTATGCAATTTTCTCTTTTAAAAATAAACAAAACTATTAACTTTCAACCCCAATCATTTTGATCAATGTTAAAATTATCAAACTCATTGTCATCATGAATAAGCACTTGTTAGAAGCGAACTTCACCCATCGTCTAGCACAAATACTGATCTGGGTATTGTATAGTGTTTCATGGTCTTATCCATGTCCTACATAACATATTTATCTTTATCCACATCGTCCTTAAACACCTATCTTCCGTCTCAGTCCCGATATCCCTATCAAAACGATAGTTTATTTTGTCTACCATAACATGACACCATCTACATGATGAGTAATATTTACCAATCAAAAAGTTGGCCTTCTATTTTAAAATTATTGTATACTTTAAATTAGGTTGGCTTATTCAATTATGCCACTTGAATTGATATTTTAAAACTAGCTTTTATCCATTTTTAGTGTTTATAACTTGGATTCAAATATTGATTGTTATTTTTGAAGAATTAGAAAACACTAGCGGCAAATGACGGAGGCAATAGTCAATAGACGTAACGCGATGATTATGACTTGATGACAGTTATGACTATAACAACATTGTTAAGAGATTACATAAAAATAAATAAAACAAATTTATATGTATTATGTATTTAAGTTGTTATCTATAAAACACAATAAAATTTGATTTTTGTTTCCCAAAATGGGTTAGAAGTGTGAAATTGAATTTTTATCAAGAAATGAAGCCATCTATAATAACTAAGGCAATTTCATAAAAACCATGAGTTATAATTAATTAAGTGTGTGATAATTAAAAGAGAAAAGACCGACATGTTGTTTTTCTAGTAGTGTCTATATGTTAGATACTCGTTTTGTATATATTAGTTATCTACCGTAAATTTTAAAAATAAAGAAAACTACTAACTTTCAGCCCCAATCATTTTGATCAATGTTAAAATTATCAAACTCATCGTCATCATGAATAAGCACTTGTTAGAACCGAACTTCACCCATTGTCTCGCACAAATACTGATCTGGGTATTGTAGTGTGTTTCATGGTCTTATCCATGACCTACATAACATATTTATCTTTGTCCACATCGTCCTTAAACACCTATATTCCATCTCAGTCCCGATATCCCAATCAAAACGATAGTTTATTGTGTCTACCATAACATGACACCATCTACATGATGAGTAATATTTACCATATTTGCAATTAATGCATACTACATTAATTAAACATGCAATTAACTGGAATATAATAATGATAATAATAATAATAATAATAATAATAATAATAATAATAATAATAATAATAATAATAATAAATAAAATAATAAATAAATAATAAGTTAAATTATAAATATTACATTTTGGTTTAAATATTTTCAGTTTTTGATTTGGTTTGATTTAGTTGCAATTTCTTAGATTCAGTCTCTTTTTACAACAAATAATGTTTACAAATAGAATAAAGCGAAAAATAAAATAAAAACCCAACTGCCCTAGTGATGGTTCAAAGATTCTTAAAACCAGATACAATGAATGTGGAGTTTACACAATTTGCAAGTGGTGGGCGCCGAGTCGCTGACCGATTTGTTCTTGCATGTTTTGTTTGAATAAAATATTAAACATAGAAGAGGCCAAATATTAAATAAGCTTTAACTTAAGATAATGCTCATGCTCGTTAATTTAATTCAATTTCAAAGTTTAACCAGTCGATATATAAAATAAAAAAATAGGAAATGCCACAAATCATTTATTTTGATTATGAAAATGGGGATATTTCTAAGTTTAGACATTGAAATAGAGTCGATCCAATCGTGAACTACTTAGCATTGATTTGTTAAAACTTTGAAGTATAGTTAAACGAGCTTAAGCTAGTCTCATATTAAGTTAAAGCTTTTCTAATAAACGAGTCTGAAGAGAGTTGAATCCTTCCCAAAAGTTAAGAGTTTAAATCTTTTTTACGAAAAAATTGTAATAATTAAGTTATTAAAAAAAATTAAGTTACTAACATATTGCGTTAATCATGTTACATCTACTTAGAAAATACAATATGATTATGTTATGCTTAAGATCACATCATTTCTACAAATAACCTTTTTTAAAACCCTTAAATTACTTCTAATCATATATTAGAATCTGACTGATCTTCAAAAAACATTTTACAAGTGCTAAATAATTAATCATTAATACAGTATATATTTAATACTCCTTTCGTCAAAATTCGCTTGAATTTTCAACCCATTTTCAGCTAAAAGTAACATTTGAAATTTACTTCATTATATATCAAAGTATCACACACACACACACAGAATATTTGAAATTTATATGAGCCTATGAGGGTCAAAACTTATATACGGGTTATGCAACTTCATAATATTCGCAACAATTAATCCATCATTGAATATATTTATTTATATAATTTGAAATTTCTTTGCTCAAATAAATATGCACGTGCAGTCAACACTTTCAAGGAACCTTCTGTACGTAGGACCCACACCTGAAAGTGGGACACAGTCGATGCCACATGGGATCCATCACTTTCATCCACCTTGTGCACATAACCCACACCTGTATAAAACCCTTCAATGGTGGTCGCATTTCATTCACACACATTTCAACCTTAATCAAACACCAATTCATCAAACAGAAATTCAATTCAAGTCAATTTCGGTTGAATTGCAGTAGAAGATGAGATCACCGTCAAAATCTGCAACTAAAAGGGTGGTTAAAGATGCTGAATCTGAGTTGAATTTGCCTCCCGGGTTCCGATTTCACCCGACCGATGAAGAGCTCATCGTTCATTACCTCCGCCGGAAGTCCCAATCGACGCCGGAGATGAGCAGCGTCCCTCCGCCACCGCCGATCATCGCCGACGTCGATCTCTACAAACACGATCCCTGGGAGCTTCCTGGTACGTTGTTTGTTTTCCTATTCTGTTAGATCACTCGTGTTGTCCGCTTTGTCCTGTTACTATACAATTTTAACATCCAAAAAGCTTTAATTGGGGCTAATTTTGATTTTTGACCTAATTTGTGCAGATATGGCTCTGTTTGGAACAAAGGAATGGTACTTTTTCACACCAAGAGACAGGAAATACCCTAACGGCTCAAGACCCAATCGGGTCACCGGAAACGGGTACTGGAAAGCAACCGGAGCGGATAAACCCATCGGGTTGAAATCTGACCCGAGTGTGACAGTTGGGATCAAGAAAGCTTTGGTTTTTTACGCGGGAAAAGGGGTTAAGGGGATTAAGACGAACTGGATCATGCATGAATACAGACTTACAGTTTCTAAAGTGAGTTTAATACTTAATATTCATCCAAATTAAGCTTAATTTGTTTTTCTGACATGATAATGTTATGATATATACTTTTAGTTGGATGATTGGGTTCTATGTCGTCTTTACAACAAGAAGAATAACCCGAAGGAGATTATCATCGTACCAGAAGATAACAACATTCATCATAGTCAACATCTTCATCCTGCATCACCCTTACAGAAAGAGAATAGTTGCAGCAACAACAGTGACAGTTTTGATTCATTTGAATTTTCAGACGGCGATTTTGAAGGTGATGTCGTGTTTTCAGGCGGAGATTTGCCGCCTGAATCGTTGATGAAAGTTGAAGATAGTAGTGAGCAGAGCAACACAGGATTAATGGAAATTTTGAATCAAAAGAGGGTGTTAATGATGATGATGGGAATGAGTGGCTTGATAGTTTGAGTTTAGAAGATTTGCAGCATTGTTTGGAAGAAATGCCTCCTGATCATGACTTTTATGATGTGCCAATGATTTATAACTCAAATCAAAATTATTTTTCCAATTAGGGTTTGATTCATTCTTTTTGTAGGAGTTACGAGTTTAGGGGTGAAGATTTCATTCATGTAAATACCATTGAATTCTTGAGGTGATGTTTTGATGTTCATTTATCAACTAGTAAGGTTTTATCATTTGTTGAATGTAATAAACTATCTTCATTCAAATGCAATAGTTTATTTCAATTCAGTTTCAGATGTTAAAAGTTAGTTGTAAATATATATTAGATTTAAATCCGGATTTATATTTATTCATTTACTCTTAATATCTAACAAGTTTTATATACCAAGTTTGTTAGAGTTGTTGATAAAAACGAGTTTGTTACTTTAACTAATTAAAATCTCTATACTAAGAAATAAAAATAAAACTGGACACTTGTTACCATTCTAGGTCATCTAATTATTGGTTTTTTCGATTCTCTCTTCTCTTAATTATAAATATTATAATAGCTATTCATTAATTAATAACTACCCATAATTAAAATTTCAAATATGTTAGCATCAAATTTTCAAATGTGTAATACACGAGTCTAATCAATCCGTATAATACACATATTTAAGATATAATTTTTTATATTATTAACCATATAACAATAATTTGATTTAACCCGTTTATTACACGGGATTGTATAAAAACAAAAATAAATGAGCTTCATATAACATAATTTATAATATATATTATGTTATCATAAGTTTTATCTTAACAATTATCAAATAAATATATCTATATAGATTACATAATAAAATAGCAAATGTGTTTGATCTCACGAGCCTAGTCAAACATATGAAACTTAGACCCAAACTCGTTTATTAAACAAGCTTCATACTAGCTCGAGCTAGTTTAATCTCGATTCAATTAACATTTTTACAAGCCAATTTCGAATGGCTCACTAGCAACTTAGCTCATTCACAACTATGTACATCTATAAAATAAGTGTCCAGAGACTTGACTTAGTTATCGTTTGGCGCAGGTTCCGAGGAGGGGTCAGATCATTTTGCGATCTAATATACGTAACATTATCTTTCATTTGGCAGAAGAGTGCTTCTCAGCTCATGAGTTTAAAATCATATAACAATAATCTTCTTTTAATAAAAAAAATCTTATTAGTTGTTTTAAGACATGCCCTCGATCATTAATATTTGTAATTTTATTAAAGCGTTTGAGCTTAAAGTGAGGCAACTTTAGTCAACTAGTTTAGATCGTACTTTAACGTTGTGAATACATATTAATAATTATCGAGTAAATCAACGACCCATATGATACCACCTACGTAAACTGTTAGTGCTGAAGCTGGAACTAATTAATTAATAAAATAAAATACCAAAATAGACCAGACCAGGAGATGCGTTTGCAGTGACTATATTTTTTGACGTAAGAGGTTACGTCATCATGTTTAGCACCTTGAGACTTTGACCCCCTTTGCTTGTTGGGAACACAAAAAACGTCAGCAGTGGCGTATACTAATTACTAATAATAGATACATTCCAAGTCAACCATTGTTATATATTGTGATCAAGTCAATGTCAAGATACCAAGGAATCTTAGAAAATCCTAAAATAATTTTGTTTTGTGTATCATCACAGGGGTAAAGTTATACGGTATATATGTAAAGATAATGTAAAAACAAGGAAATTAATATCAATGAATTTGCAATGCTTTCACTTCATTTTTAACTTTTTAATATAGTTTATCTATTAGAAATTGCTGGTTTTTCCCGAGAAATTTTATAACAGTTATTTATAGGATACATGGAAAAGTTGAGTGTTGTTTCAAAGAAAAACAATTAAATTTCATAATTGATCCAAGTTATGATTTATTAACCGATCATTGTCGAGCTAAACTTTACTTTTGTTGCATATAATAATCGCTCTTACATAATAATTATATATTTACATTTGATTTCACTTAATATCGCTTTCAAAAAAAATTATAAGAGAAACACGTAGCTAGACATATCATCCTTGTAAGTAAAGTTTAATGGAAACTTAGTGTAAGGGGCTGTTTGTTTGGGTCTGACCCGGTCAGCCGGTCAATGTGTTTGATGTGTATGTGAGGCTGTTCTGACCGGGTCCGTGGGTTCTGACCCAGACCCTGATTTTAACCATTCTGACCAAGAAAAGGGGCGCTGACTGGCCCTCGCGACCCCCATCCCCTCCGGCGGCGACCCCTTCTCCGGCGATCTCCCCACCGCGCGACCCCCTCTACGAACCCCCATCCCCTCCGGCGCTCTGCCCTCCCTCCCTCCGCCACTCCTGCCCTCCCCTCCGTGGTGGTGACGGTGGTGGTGGCTGTCCGTGGTGGTGACGATGGTGACGGTGGTGACGGTTGTGGTGGTGGTAAGAGGATGTGAAGAGTGTATATAAAGGGGATGAGGAGATAAGAAGGGTGTAGGATGTGGGTTTTGTTATTTGATGGTATCTTTTGTGTGTTAAAATAATTTATAAAACGAGTTATTATACAACACCAGTTAAAATACAAGGATAATATAGTTATTTTTATCATTCAGCAGAGTCAGTCAGATACTAAATCAAACAGCCAAGTTTCAGTCAGATGCAGATTCAGTCAGAACTTCTAACTGGGTCAGCTTCTAACTCAGTCAGATCTTACTGAGTCAGCGTTAATCAAACAGTCCTTAAGTTTATAATGATTATGCAAATGTGATTGGTAGGATGAAAAAAAAAAAAATAAATAAATAATAATAATAATAATAATAATAATAATAAAATAACATTATTAAAAATTTGCCTTTAATGAAAGTGTTTATTTCAATTAACTAAATATGAAAAGAATCAGTATCAAGTAAAGGAAGTGGTCTCGGCTGAAAAACGAATAGGTGAGCCCGATTAAGATAACACATATTCTTCGAATCAGGGTCGCATATTTGTCGTTTAAAAAAAAAAAATCAAATAAAGGAAGCATAGTAAATTTATGTTTGACTATTATGAACGGTCCAAGATCCTTTTCAAGAAACCCAAAACGTATTCTATTAGGCAAATATGGTAACACAATTTTAAGGATGGCCCCACACAACCCCTCTTTCTGAGACAAAATAGACCCCTCATTGTCGAGTTAATTGGACCTTACAAATCAGTCAATCCAAAGATCCAGAAACAAGATAAGGCTATTTGGAACCCTTGGCAAGGGACCTTGGTTACTTCGGCTTGGTCGCCATCCATTCGGTTAGCCGAATCGGGTTTTAATTTCGGCAACTATATAACCCGAGCTTTTCCCACTTTTGAACGTTATGAATATGAGTAAAATAACTTGGGTAGTTTAGGTTGAGCCTCTTAATTTCGGTAAAAATGATAGTGAGAATTAATTATTAGTCGACTATAGTGTGATTATTTTGAAGAAAAATATGAAAAATAAACTAATCAGCTTACCATTATGATTTGTGTTTGTAAGTGAGGTTAATGTTGCCTAGTTTGTGCGTGATATGAGTGAAAAAATGGTTTGTTGTTAATTATAATCGATTAGTTTATGTCTTTGTGTGTTTGCGTATTTGTGTTTTGTGGTAGATGTGTTTTTATACATAGATACTTTAAATGACATGTATCAAACATACCTTTTATATATGGAATCATAATTTTAAATTCTTTTTATAACAATTTATTCGTTAAATGAAATGGCAAGCATGTTTACACGAACGAATGGCATTCACTACATACACACACTGTCTGCGGTGAACTTGTGACTATTTTTTTATATAATTTTAATTTATTTAGTTTCTTTAGTTTTTTAAAGCTTCATAACTTTTATATACAACATTGTTTTTTTTAATTGCACCATAAAAAGGAGCTTTTTTTTATTTTAAAACGAATACATAATCGTTATATTAAAAGATAAAAAATCATTTATGTTTTTCAACTCACATGAAATCTGCTCGTCATTGTGTCTTTAATGCAGTTCATTATGTTTTTTTTGTTATTTATTGTATTTTTCTAAACACTATTGTGTTTTTCTAAAACGAATAATTTTTTTAAAAACATATAATAGTGAAAATAAAATTGATTTGTAATTCTAGTATATAAAGCACAATAATAAATTAACAACTAATCAATCTAATATATTAAAAATATTGACAAAATAACACAAACCGATATAAAGCGTAAAACACGATGATAAAATGTTTAATTGTGGTTTTTGTTTGTCATTGTATTATCTTAAACACAATAAGTTTTGAAAACACATTGGTGAAATAATATCATTATATATGCCTCTAATTGTAATAAATAATTGTAAGATAACAACAAATTTATATAATATGTAAAAAATAATGACAAAAGTCATGAAATAATCTGAAATGTAAAACATAATAACGAATACATATAACAATAATGAAAATATTTAACACAATTAGTTGACTCAATGACCTGACGTATTAGATATAATAACCAATATGTCATCTTGTTTAAAACAATAGAATGACACATGCTAAGACTAGAATTCTTTTTAGGTTTTTTAAATTAAATATTTATTAACTATAACTATACCCTAATATATAAGAGTATTCACATAAGGTTTATCATTTTCATTTTTATAATTACATTAAAAATCATCATTTTTTCTCTTTTTGAAATAAATAATATTTTTTATACGTTTATTATTACCTTTTCTCTTTATTCCACTCACAACCACTTCATAAAATATTAAAATTTAAGGTTATTGGATTTTAATAATCTTGATTTTTATTATTGATCAGGATTAATCACAACTCGTTAAAAGTTTAGAGACACTCTCAATTTAAACTTATTTTCCTCCGATTATCTCTTACTAATTGAAAATTAACAGCGTTAGTTTTTTGATGACGTGGAATATTTATGTGGTCAAAACACTAAGTAAAAAGTTGAAATCCACATCAGACCTTTCAATCTAAAACTTCTACACCTTGAGACCCATCAATCTTCATCTTCTGATCTGAACCACTTGACTTGTTGGAGATAGATTTCAAGTGATTATGGAGGTTAGACATCGAAAAACGGACATAATGGAGGCTGGGAGGCGTCGGAGTTAAAAAATGGCTCAAAGTTAGCCCTATTTCATCAAAAAAAATTAACGAGGGTTAACTCTCAGTTAGTAAGTGATTGTCGGAGGAAAATAAGTGAAAGTGTATGTAAATATTTTTTAAGTTGGGATTAATCCTGACCAATAAATAAAAATTGATTTATTAAAATCTAATAACCCAAAAATTTATAAGGGTGAACAGTGTTTTCCTATAATATACAGATGAATTATAATATATTTATTTTATTAACTCACAATCACGTAGAGCATTCACATCAGATTCTACATCATCATCGTTATATATACTAAAAATCATTTTGTTTTCTCTTTCATTTTTCATTAAATAATATTTTATGCATTTATCATTATTTTTTCTTTCCTTACTCACAATCAATTTCAAAATATTAAAAAATTTATGAGGATGATTTCCTAATCATACAAATAAATAGTAATATTTTCTCTCATCCACTCACAATTATTTACAACTATTTTTTATAATATTGAAAACACACTTTCAATAATTGAGATACCTACTATAAATACTCTTACAATAATTCCTTATAATATAGAAATTTCACTCATAATAATATGAAGAACCTACTATAAATGCTTAATGCTTGTTTTTTAGAACCAATATATATTATTACCAAAAACCAAAACAAAACAACATACATGTGCAACCAAGTTTCTAATAAAAAAACATAACCGATAAATATCTAAAGTAATTGTAAATAAATATAAGGTATTTGTAATAATTTAATTTTTTTTTAATAAGTCAACTTAGAATGAGTAAATTGAGTTTAAGCTTGAAATACAGACATGAGAAATAATATATTCATTTAGTATCTTAATTAAACATAAAAGCAAAAGGTGATGCATCATAGATTCATAAAATGAAAAATCTAATACAATGAATTCTGGCAAGTTGGCCAAATTATTGACCCTTTTTGCATGTTTAGTTTGAATAAAGGATAAAAGAAGCCAAAAATCCTTTAAGTAGGACTATGGAGTATTTAGACCCCTGAATAATTTTATATGCACCCCTTGACATCAGGCACGAGACTATGATTAAAAAATATAAAAATAAAAACTTGATTTTTTGGGTTAATTTAACATCTGAGCTTTTTAGAAAGAAAAAAAAATGAATAGAGTTCCTAATATTGAATTATGCTATACACAAACCGATTATAATTTAATGCTATAGGATAGTCGTTTAGAAAGCAAACCGTAATAGTTAAACATTATTTACCAATAATACTTAGTTCAAGTAGTTAAGGTGAGATATTTTAAGATTTCGTTAAAATCAAAGATATGTCTTAGAGCATTCACAGCCGGTTCTCTATAAATCTGTGAGAGTGTTTTCTATATTATAGAGAATGGTTATTAGTGGTTGTGAGTAGAGGATAGAGAACATGTTACTGTTCATCTTTATATTTGATAAAACACTATTCATCTCTATTAATTTTTCAATATTTGTTGAAAGTGGTTGTGAGTGTAGGAGAGAGAAAACGTAATAATAAAAGTATAAAAAAATATTATTTTATTAAAAAGGTAAGAAAAAAAGTAATGATTTTTAGTGTAATTATAAAAATAGATGGAGATGGAGGGTGGGTTGTGAATGCTCTTAAGTTTAAGTTTCATATATGACAAAAAAAAAAAAAAAAAAAAGTTTCATATTGTCAATGTGATTTTTAGCATGATCTTAAATTACGTAATCAAGTAATAAAAATAAAAATGGAGGAAAGAGTCGTCAACAGCATTTTGTGTCGACCGAAAATAAATAGTCTTGTATTTTGCACGTGGTCGAAAACTTCAAGACAGCCTCTTTCTTTGTGAACCCCATGTCGGAAAATGGATCCCACTTGTTCTCCTTTTATCCAAAACCCCCTCAACATTCATCAGAGCAACTATAAAACCCTCCCATTCTGTTCATCTAACTCCAGCTTCGATTCACACACATTTCAACCATAAGATTCAATTTGCAGTAGAAGATGAGATCACCGTCAAAAAGGTGGTTAAAGATGCTGAATCCGAGTTGAATTTGCCTCTGGGGTTCCGATTTCACCCCACGGACGAAGAGCTCATCGTTCATTACCTCCAAACGAAATCCCAATCGACCTCGGAAATCGTTAATGTCGCTAAACATCCTACTATCATCGCCGACGTTGATATCTACAAACATGAGCCCTGGGAGCTTCCTGGTACGTTGCTTGTTTTCCCACAAGCTTTGATAGGGGCTAATATTAATTTTGGGCCTAATTTATTTGTTCAGATATGGCTCTGTTTGGAACAAAGGAATGGTACTTTTTCACACCAAGAGACAGGAAATACCCTAACGGCTCAAGACCCAATCGGGTCACGGGTAACGGGTACTGGAAAGCAACCGGAGCGGATAAACCCATTGGTTTAAAATCCGACCTGAATGTAACAGTTGGGATCAAGAAAGCTTTGGTTTTTATGCGGGAAAAGGGCGTAAGGGGATCAAGACGAATTGGATCATGCATGAGTATAGACTTACGGTTTCTAAGGTGAGTTTAATACATATTATTCATCCAAAATTAAGCTTAATTGGTTTAAATTTGAGTTGATGATTGCTTAATTCTTCGATAAGAATCATTGAATATGACATGATTATGTTATGATACTTGCAGTTGGATGATTGGGTTCTCTGTCGTCTTTACAACAAGAAGAACAACCCAAAGGAGATTACCATCATACCAGAAGAAGATGATGATAATAATAATAATAATAATAATAATCATCATCATCATCTTCATCCTGCATCACCATTACAGAAAGAGAACAGCTGCAGTAACAACAGCGACAGTTTTGATTCATTTAAATGTTCAGAAGGCGAGTTCGGTGGTAACTTTGAAGGCGGCGTCATGATTTCACCTGAATCGTTGACCATACTAGAGGATGCTAGTGAGCAATGTAACATGGGATTAATGGAATGTTTGATGCGAAAAGAGAATCTTGATGATGGGAGTGATTGGCTCGACGGTTTGAATCTGGAAGATTTGCATCATTGCTTAGAAGTAATGTCTCCAACTCATCAGCTTTATGAAATGCCAATGACTTATAGCTCAAATGAACAATATTAGGGTTTTGGTTATATTAGGATGAGAATTATGGGTGTTTGATTCAGATGCAAGACTCGATTGATGTAAATAGAAGAGGGAGGTGTTAGGTGTACTCTTCTAGTGTTCCTTTCTGCATGTAACTTGTGATCACTTGTTAGATGCACAGTGAGAATATAAATAATAGCTTCAAAAACTATATCTATAGAATACCATATAACTCATAACATACCTACTAAAAAATAAAGTTACATATTCAAAACAGACAACATCATGCTAGTGTTAACAATTAATCATATGTTATCGTAAATTTAATATATAGCACAAGTAAAATAATCCGAACTATACCAAGCCGAGCAGTGCCAGTCCTAACGATTTTAGTGCTCAGGACGAGCCCGAAAAAAAAGACCTTAAGGGCCTAACGAATTGAATTATATAAACTAATTTTTTTTGAATAAAAACAAACGTTTTAGAAATAAACATAACAAAATCATAGTATTACAATGACATAGGGTAATTGTTCACCGATAACTCATGAGGTCCGGGTATTACAATAAACATAACAAAATCATTTATTTTTTGGCTGTTCAATTGACCATTTAAATAATTAAACAAGTAATAATAAACCATGACATATGAGATTTAAGTATTTTATTTTCTAAAAAAAGGCTTTAATTGAGTAATTGGGTTAATAAAACGAGCCTAAAAAATTAAATTGGATTTAAAATATAATTGGGTTAATTTTATGATTGAATTATAGTTTATAACTATTTTTTATATAAAAAATTGTATATAATATAAAAAACAATTTAAAAAATTTTGTGCCCCTTGAGTGAGTGGGCACTGGACGGGCGTCCATCTCGCCCCTCCTCAGGGCCGGCCATTAAGCCGAGCTAACAAACGAGCCAAACCGAGCCAACTCGGCTCTTTAAGAACCGAACCTAGTTCAACTCATTTTCATACCCCAACTCAACTCGGTTTAATTTCAAATCAAGCCATTTCAAACGAGCTCTTAACCACAAGCTATTCGAACAACCCTAGTAGAAAGAAAACTTATTTTATACCAATTTTCTTCAAGGATTAACGTCATATATTTACACACTAAGAAAAAGAATTATATAATTGATTTTACAGTTTGAAAAAAACATGTAAAAATGTGTAATTAATGATCTTAAAAGGAAAAATATAGATGTGCCCTTAAACTTATATAGTTACCATTAGCCGCAATAAATACAATTAATCAGATCTTAATCTTAATATTTTTGTTTGAAAGATAGAATACTAACAAAAACGCTTAGAGTGGTATAAATACTCATAATTACTGATACTATATACCATCATTTCTCCTATTTATTACAGTGTTGGTTTCAAATTTAGTGAGTATATAGTATGTATATGTTGGTTGAGAAATAAAAGGAAATGTATTATTTTCCTCTCTACTTCTCTTGCTTTATCTCTTGTTTAAGCATAAAGTAATATTTCACTATATATCTAATTTAATTTGATAGCATTATAAAAAAGATATAATACATAACATGACCATAATACCGATTATAAAGACACTTAAATGGCAATCCTAAACAACCCCCATAATACAAGCAACAAAAGTATACGACTAAGAGAATTGTACCAAAACTTCTTCCACCTTTTTGGGGCGGCTCGGTTCTCCTACAAATTAATGTTTTCTTCTAGTGTTATAACTTACAACTATATTTTTAGCTTTGAATCGATGGGGTGATATACACACCCATCCTGATGTATCTATCTACAACAAATGTACACCAAGTATAAAGAATATACAAACACCCCCTTTACCGATATCACTCTGATGCAACCGATGCCCCCGCCCCAACCCCGCTCCTTCCTTTCTCGATCATTACCAAAATCACCTTTAACAACTCACCTGCATCTTCTTTACATGAGCACTCCAAGTTTGTTTGAAAAGCGGGACTCGCGTAGGCTGGTTATACCATCTTTTTCCGCCCCCCGTCTTTGCTGGTTTTGGGTTCCTTAAGACCACATCTGAACTGCTTCCAACTATATGCACAAGCTCTTCATCACTATCTACATGAATCACACTATCCAAAGTAGTCCTCAGCTTCTATATTCAATCAGGTCAGCAGGTACCCCTTGACTTCAGGCCTCCCTAAATTCACAAGACTTGAACAGCTACTATAAAATGAGCTTCATGATAATGACAAATTTGCCCCTTGTTTAAGTGATTTTGATAGGATTAGGGTTTCATCCTTTAACATTAAGTTGTCATCCGAGTTAGTTAGTACTGATACTCCAACAGCTTCTTCCCATGAGTAGGGTTTTAAAGGATAGTCTGTCTTAAAGGTTTGGGAGACGGACCCGCAACTGGTGGATCCCCTGTGGTAGAGTTTGCTACGGTTTCTTATACTACGGGCTGTTTTTTTCTGTCACTTCTAAATGCTTGCAGCTGGTCTTGCCACAAGCCCGGTTACTCCAAGCGCAAAACCTGCCAAAGGGTGAAAGACCGAAGAACATAACATCTATAAACCCGGACCCATAATTCTGTATGGATAGTATTCGAGTGGAAAATGGAAGTTGATTAACTCTTCACTGTGAAACTAGCAACAATATAAGTGTGGGACAAAACACAGTCTGGGCGGGCTGTTTAACCCACGAACTTCCATAGAGAATTAACGTCTTAAATAATAGCTTTTCTAATAATGAAAATTTCTGATAATAGCTGACGCCACCCAAATCGTATTATTAAAAGTACCTACTATAACCGTTTTATGAAAGAAATATAGATTATTATTGTAATCACATTTAAAACAGATTATTTGTAGAAATTTTAGATAAAACATGCTTTGATCCAAGACACCCTGATCCAGCCCCTTTTGACCCTTTTAGTTGCTCCGAAATTTCCAGAATTACACTTGTATTACATGTAAGTACCTGAGAGAGACTCCTGGAAGACCATGTTTCTCAGCTCCTCTTATTGGTGATTGGAGTAGGCCAGTAAGCCCCTAAATTTTTTAGAAAATATTTATAAATTAAGCTGACTAAACATAGGCATTGTAGAAAGGATAATTAGTTAATAGCATGACAAAATTTGAATGATGTGAAAAAAAAAAAAAAGAACTAAACCTCTAAAAGTTCATTTATCACGCCTTTGCCATGAGCGACATTCCCTTTTGTTGCCTTTCCATCTCGGTTGCAGTAGGGTCATCCATTGTAAAGGCAACGATACCCTGCAAGTACTTGTTTAACAGTGCAGAAAAGAATAAATTAGAAGTCACTGTTTATTTATTAAAAGAAGTAAATAATTATACCTTGTGTGCAGCTCTGCTGACTTGAGTGGTAGCATCACTAATGGCATAAACTGTATTACTAAGTAGACTAGTAGTTCCTTGTGCCACGCCTGTGATAAGTCCAGCAGGATTCTGGAAAGTAGGTTTTACAATAAATAAATTAAACTAATAAGGGAAAGTTCCAGCAACTTCAGAATTGGTCACGACTTTGGTTGTGTTATATCTCAAAGAGATTAAAGTTGGTAAAATTCTATAATAATGCATACAACCACCTAGATTATTACCAAAAGTTTAATTACTATTATAAGGATACCATTTCTCTAATCATAATTAACACCTTACTTATCAAAAGAAAACAGAAAACAGACAAAAAGAGTTTGCAGGTCCTCCCTAGCTGATTTGTAATAAAAGGGTCTTGTTTCAAATCCAAATCCGTTATAACTTAAAGCCCAACCAGCCTATCTTCATACTTCCAAGTAGAACCATGGCCTCGCTATGCGCTAGAAACCAAGAGTATCTTACCTGCATTAAGCTCCTGGCTGGAACTGACAAAAATCTTTGATTCCAAGTCCCACACTCCTTGCAAACCCATGGGATTGCCTATTACTCCAGCAGAAACCAAAAACCTGAATGAAATAAACACAATATGTTCAATTAATTGTTAAACACATTCATATATTTGAAACGAATATTGACGACATATAACGATAACATTTAAAGTCTCACAGGCTAAAGGTGTCTATACTCGAACCTTGTACTCTCATGAAGAAGTTGCCGTGTATAATGAATGGTCAAGATCTCCCGGATTGATTCCAAGCTAGCTAACTGATGAGAAATTGTCAACCGCCTTAGATGAATTTGTGCTCCCTCCACATCAGCAAGAGCCATAAGACCTCTCTATACACAACACCCATATAAGTAGTGTAATGAACAGTAGATGCAGTCTTCTAAGAAAATAATGTTTCTAGTTTTATTCAAAATTGAGTGAGAAACAACGTCATATATTTATCCCAATTGTCATCCTTACATGGATAAGATATTCTCCTGATGTAAGTACTCCATTTCTTAGCATCCATGGACTGCTAGAAAAGCTGCAACATGAAAAATAGGGCCCACATGTGAACATATAGTATTAAATCAGAGCATTAAATAAAAAATCATGCAAAAACAGCAAGTTAGTAACCTTAGAGTCAAAGTGACGGGAGCTACTTCAGCACTTCAACATATATTTTCTCTGTTTTCCGTGCTAGGTGGTATATTTTCTGCCAAGGTGCTCCAATTGGCACAATTGATGGCAGCAAGGCGGAGTTTTGACTTTGACTTTGACTTTCAACAATTGTCAGATCCCCATATGACCTTTCAGTTTGCTGGGTCCAGAAAATTTACTTGCCATATTTACACTGAAATTTGAGGAGAGAGGATGCATTATCGAATCTTATGTGTCTTGCTCTGCTATGGAACCTTGAGACACGTCTTAAAAAAATCAATAGACCTAGGATGACATCTGCTCGAGCTCAAGATGAAAATCTGTCATTCTAAAGCAGAAAATAAAAATTAGTACTTCTACAAGTGGCGATCATGACCCATTTACTTACAAATGGGTCGATTTGAGTTGTAGTTTATTACTACCATGTCAAATGGGTAGAAAAGGTCAAACGGGTCAAAGGGCACCAAGTTCATTTTAATGCATAAAACCCCTAAATAAGTAATTCAAAGAATTGAGTTACTGTTGTATTGATGTTATCATATTAGACATAATAAGTAGCATAGAACTCCTAATATTTTGGTCACATACATTTCAAGTCAACCTGACTCGTAATCACTGTAGCGATTTCACACAAATTTTACTAAGAAATGGATCCATTCAAGTTGTACTTTATCTCTAGCTAGCCAATTGAGCGGAGCAAGTCACACAGGTTAAAAGACACACTAACATTGTAATTCAGTGCTCAAAATCCTTCTAAATAATTTATTCAACAGAAAAGATTACTTAATAGAATTTTTAAATCTTAGATTAAAAGGTTTTAGGTCTACCTGCCCAGCAGTTAACCAGCTTGCTTAAGGACTTTAATAGCACATACCTTAGTATAATATGCTCGAATGAAAGTACCGCTCTATCTTTGTTCCTCCATTTGGCTGCAGCCAATGACAATACAGCTCGCAAGAACCATCAGATATACACTGTTTCATTTGTCCCCCTTTGACCCTCAGCTATCATCTTTATGTTTAATCTGAGAAGTTGGGATTTGCTTGGATTCATGGTCAAACGATAATATAACAGGGTAAGGTGTAGATGGAAGTTGGTTATCAATTTGCATAGCAAAAATTTTTACAGAAAGCTTTTGCTGGTCTAAACTCTGCACCAACTCATCACTGTGTTCCTAGCACAAGCAAAAAGCAGCTCCTACAAAGGGGAGATTCATAAGTATGATAAAGTGACTAACCTACCCCTGGTTTGTAGAAAGATTTCAAATAGTGGTACCTGTGGTTGAGAACTCATAACAGAAATACCATAAAGGGATTGCAACGGATAATCTTTCTTTGTAAAGAACAGACTGTCCTGCCTTTGGTCAAATTCTTTTTAATCATTTCGTTGAGAAATATTTGGAGTTTTTTTACATCATCAAAACTATGATAACTTGAATCAATGACACTGAGAACCTATATATAGTAAATACCAATCAGACAAAAACTATATATTCCTTTAATGCTCCTGACACAAAAAACTATATATACCTTTAATGCTCCTTCAGCATGAACTGATAACAACAATCTTCTTCAGCTTCTACTAAATGAATCATGAATATGGATGCATTAGATATAAATTAACCAAAAATCATACTAGCTAACTTTTGTGACTTACAAAAGAATTCTCAGATTCTAAAAAGACAATTTTAGTACATGAATATGTGAGCTCTTAGACATCTTCACCGTAAGCCTGATAACATCATGGGGTGACAAGCAAGTTTGACTAGTGGATACCCCACAGGTCGGATTGAAAGTTTTGTTTCTAGTACACAGGTGGGGTTGAGTTGATCAAAATCGGTTTTTTGCCCAATTATTCATTGATTGTGGACATACCAAATATGATTACAAAAATATGCAATACAATATTACCTCTTTTAAATAAAACATTTAGGAGGCGGTAACTTGCAAGCATTGAAAATACCTTATACCACTTTCTAGTTTAAACCATTCGACTCATTTCTCTTTAAGCTAAATATTCTTAATCGACCCATTAGGATAGACTACAACCTAAACACGACCCGTTTAAAATTAAATTGATCAAAAACAAATAGGCATCTCTAGTTTCGTACTTCATCTTTTTAATCTTCTTACATGCTGAAGTTAGTCTAGATATAAATGCATGCATGGCCATTACGCATAACATTACTTCTAAACACCCTGCTACCTTAAAGTGATTAAGATTTCTGAATATAATAAAGTAATGTATGAAATATCACTGTACCTCAGAAGTTGCAGGTAAACACACTGGTTGTACTCTTTGCTTCATCAAGAGTGTAAGACCCTATTACCCTCTCAGCAAACACCTTGGAGATTAAGAACCAAAATAATGAGAAATAACCTTGTACTTGATCACAATATCCACAATATCTGAAAACTGATGTGTAATCACAATAATTTATGATCATTAAAGAATGCACACCTCACTCAGACGATGCGGGTAACAGGGTTCATCCCATGCATAAGGGCAAGACGTATAAGATGAAACCAGTCTCAAATGCTTCACATTTTTGTTGATAATGCGCAGTCTCTGCAACCAACAAGTGTTCATTCATAAATAATGTACAAATGAGCATCTCTAGGAATTCTTGCCAAAGTCCCTAGAAAAATAACTCAAATGGCCCGTCTTGTAAGTGTTCTACATCAACGTGCCCATGAGATATTAGTCAACGGGTTAAAATGGGCCAAACTAGGTTGTAAAAATTGTTTACGTGGGGCCATTATTTCTTATAAGGGAATGAGGATGGCAAGTGGTGGTTGTTTTTCCAATTTCCTCTTGCTCCACATGAGTTTATATTACAGTATTTGTTTATTATTAAATTAGATACTCGTATATTTTAGAAATTAAAAGTTCTAATACACAATGTCCAAAATTCTATTATAACTTTATTATTTACAAGTGACAAATAAATGTTTTTGGTACAAAATCTTATTTTTTTTAATTTCCAATACTAGTAACGTTGATATGACTGTTTGTTACATGCATTTAATTAATTAATCAGAAAAACCTAAAAAAACTTCGTGGATCAACCATACCCATTTCAAACACACGCCTTTGACCTAAACTATTTTGACATGCACCGCCAGGAGTATTAAATTGCATGACACAACCTACATAAGGCATACAACTCAAGAATGTTTTAATTCCTGCAGGCTGCAGATGATATTTCAAGAACTAACCTCCTTTGAAAATTATCAATCCGTATGGCATAAGCCAGTATCATCATCGGATAAAAGAATCAAGTTTGTCCCCGAATCAACATGAGGATTCCCAAATACTTTTGCATCTCTTATTGCATCTCAGCATTTTGCACCTCCACACGTACCATATTAACACACCAGTAACATAACTCCGCATTTTTAACTGTGTATCACCTAGATGTTTCGGAAAGAAGCATCCAGACCACAGCCATCCAGGTTCGTCAAAACGAACAAATGAGTAATTCCCTGCCGTTTGAATGTATATAAGCAGAGAGAGAAGATAATCCAACTAAGAACAAGTAACATCATTTAAACATTTATAGATGAATTAATTAGGGTTATGTTCTCTTAACATGCAAACAACCAACCCAGTAATATCCCACTCTGCGAGTAGGGTCTAGGGAGGGTGAGATGGGGCAAGCCTTACCTCCATCAAAAGAGATAGAGAGGCTGCTTCTAATGAAATAGCGGCTCCAAACCAATCCTTTTTTTGTGTCTGTTAGTATTAAACTACTAGTAGCATAAAGCATATATCAATAGTAGAGAGAAAGGAAGAAGGGGCAGAGAGGAAAAAAAAGAAAATGATAACCACCCACCAAGAAAGCGGCGACATCTAGAAAGAAAGGAATTCCAAAGGATAGAACATGCCAAGACACAAAAAACTAAGCTAAGACTAATCACCCTCTAAGTACAGTTAATGCATAAAACCACCTAACTATACTTGTTCGAATTCAGATTATTATGAACAATATAACTTTTGTAACCGTATTTGATACACGCAGTAGTTATTAAAATACAAAATCTTTTTTGGACAAATGGCTACCAACACAGCATTGTTTGTTTAGCACTTTTACCACCCCCCATTTGGCCACCTCTATGTTGTTTTTTTAACACTAAACTAAACCTACACTACTCATAAACTACTACTTATTATAGTTTGAACATAGTTCACTTGAACGGAGACGATACAGTTGCCCAAGATATGTATCATCCTTGTAGTTCTGAAGAAGATTCAAGATTAAGAAATTAGTAAAGAAAATTAGTATAACTGTATAACAAGTAAACATACCATATAATCTTACATTCTTACTCATCACAGACATATTTGTACGTACGGGAGAAAAGCATGGTTTTGAAACCGGACCGGACCGCCGGTCCGACGGTTGGACCGGGAACCGACTCCAATCCGGTCCGGTGCTTAAACCGTTTTAAAGTCGAACCGGCGGCGGACCGGTTGAACCAGTGGTCAGACCGGTTGAACCGGGGGGGCGACCTGTTGACCGGTTTTTTTAATATATATTTTTTATTTTTGTAATTTTTAATATATTATAAAATAATTATAATTTTATCCGTTCTTATATCTGGTCCGACCAGTTGAACCGGTCTAACCACGGACCAGTAAGACGTCTGGTTCACTGCCAGTCCGTTTTAAAACATTCAGAAAAGAATATTAGTAGATTTACAGAAACACACCTCAAGTACAAGTATTGTTGTTAAATAATTTTCACAAGTATGTTAACGCATGCACAAAAGGTACCATACCTTGTTATATCTGTCCAATGATATGGGAATGCTGACCACTTTCAAATGATAATGGCTCAGATCCTTTCTTCTGCCTAAAGCACAAGTCCTTACTGCATGCATTACTATCACATATCTGGAGTATAAGAATAGATAAAAGATCAATAAAGGAATGAAAACCAATTTCAAAGAAACTACTAGAGTGGCAGTTTCAACCCGCCTACATATGAATGATTCGTTTCAGGGGTTGTATTTTTTTCTCTAACAGATCACAAGTAGAAGAATATACTAGCTAAAAAAGTGCATTTAACAGGTTAATCATTTCAAAAAGATAAGTCCTGAAGAAAGTGTTTCAATCGATCCAACTTGACCCATTTTAGCCTGAACCAGTTTTGACATCGTTATCCACCACAAAGGACCCACCTATTGTGCAAATTGTTTTCTTCAATAATACTAATTATTGCTGAAATAATGTATTTTCATCATGTTTGACAGGCAAAAGATTTAAGAAAATATGAATATTGGACAAAAGTGTCGTTGGTCAACCCAGCTTTTGACCTGCACCAAGAATATTCCATTTTGACCAAACTTGTTTGACCCGTTAGTCCGTTACCCACCCATTGAACCTCTAGTACTAAGATGATAACAAAGATGTCAACCATGATACCTGGGCTGGAAATTAATAATCCTTGTCCTTCCGGAGAAGACCAGCGACAGCACTAGAAGATACAGATCACATCATGAAGCGTTGTTTGATGATTGGGGAACCAGAACGGTAGTAGAACCAGTTGGTGGAACAAGAAAAAACTGACTAGACCAGGCGTAGTCAAAGCTACTTTCCACATCAACATCACATTGGCACCGACTAACCCTAACCATAATCTCACTGAAGAGATATTGGGATCAGGAGAATACATGCAAAAATTGGCCTTTTTTCCCTTTGTTTCAATCAAAATCAAACAGTTTCACATTGATGACTTCTTGAAACTGGATCTCTTCCCTTAGCATTCATAGATGATCTTTGTGTCTCTACATTCTTCAGAACTTGCAATGATTCGTGTCCAAGCTCTTCCTGGGAAATCGATTATTATTTTGAGGAAACCTCACCATACCATCATTATGCAAGAACTGATTAGAAGACAAAAGACCAAGACCGTCTTTGCCTAAAAACAATCCTGCCTCTGCAAATCATAACATGAGGCACAGTACAGCCATGTGTAGTTAGTGCACTGGTAGAGTTGTAATGATGAGCGGAAAGCCACAGCTTTAAACAATAGGAATGGAACAAATATGCAATCTATTTCCCGAGCCCCAGAGAATGCAACCATCACCTTTTCCATAGTCACTGTATAATGAACCTAGAGAAACCCAGCATCCACAATAATCAAGCTTTGTGTTAATGTGTTAGGGGGTTCATAACTAGATCAACTGAATAACCAGCCTAAGTCATTTGTTATCTGGGTTATTCAGTTCAGCTTTGGGTTGATTAGAACAAGAAAATCATTGAATGGTTTGTTCTCATGTTTGTTTTATAATTGTACCCACCTAAACAAATAAGTTTTTACTACTCCTGTTCCATAATTATTGGTTACTTTAGTTCGCCCCGACGTAATTGTCCCTTTTTATAATGGATAGTTTATACCTTACTAATTTTCCTACTTTCCTAATTACCTCATCATAATTTAATATGAAAATCGTCGTCCTAAATGCAAGGGTACGATTGGCAGTATGATAGCTAAAAAATGCATATAAATTGTGTTCTTTTTTGTGGACAATAACTTTGGGACAGTGATTATTATTAAAATTTCATTTAATAACCCAAACCCAATCCTGATTATAGGAATAACCAAAATAGCTTGAATTGTTCTTTGATATATGATCATCCAGATTAACCTTGATCAATAATTCCATATTAGAAAACCCGTTATATGTGTAATCTGATCATCCTAATAATCTAAATCCAAATTCAGAAACCCACCTTGTTGGATAATCTGAAACCCACTTAGTAACCCACCCCTTATTTGCGAAAATTGGTTAGAGGGCCAAATTTAGGGGGTCCCGAGGCGTTTAGTGGTGGTAAAAACCCGAATTACATCAAAAGACATTTAACCTAAAACCTGCCGGCGAACATGCCTATGCCAATGTACATTTGTGTGTGTGTGTGTGAGTGAGAGAGAGAGAGAGAGAAGAGATTAAAAATATCAAATATGCATCACCTTTAGAGGTTCAGAACTAAATTTAACCGATTCAGACGATGAAAACTTCGTTCCACTGAATTTAGCAGCTTCACTAAACTTCTCTGCACGGGGAACTTCAGAGCATGGTCTAAACCCATGAATATGGAAAGTTAATGAAAGATCATTGACGAATCAATATGATGAAAACAGTTTCAACCTGCAGATGTTAAAATGACACAAATAAATATGATAAA